>VZTD01005247.1:2310809-2353313 GCA_013397725.1 Rhagologus leucostigma
GGGGGGTATAAAAACCAACTGTGTTGTTGCTCGCCGGGGGGGCTTGCTACTGTTCACTGTTCCCGCTCGCTCCCTTTTCCCCTGGCCCCAGCCTGCCTGCCTGCCTTTCGGCTCTCCTGCCCTCGCTGGCTCGCCCTCACACCTGTCCTGCCATTCTTGCCGCCTGACTGCCCCGCCTCCTTGCCTAGGCTGCCTGCATCCAACTCTGCCGCGCCGATCTGGCCATCATTGCCTGCTCTGTAGCCCTGATCCAGCCGGTTGCCGCGACCCTGTCCAGGGTCCTGGTCCTCTTGCCCAAGCACCCCACTCACTGTGTCTCCGGTGCTGTCGCCACGCCAGCCGCGCCTGTGGAACCGCGTCCCTCCGGGAGCCGCGCAGGCTCCCTAACACCCAACCCAGCCACAGACAGGCAGCGTGCGCACACCTCTCTGCCGCCCGGATGCCGACAGCACTGCCCTGGATCACTGGTTGTAACGCCCTCTTCTTCTCTCTGTCCCCTCTCTCTCCTCTCCCCCAGTCCTTTTCCAATTTCCTTTCATCTTTTCTGTCTCTTCTAGCCCTCTTTCGCTCGGGCAACTCCTTTTCCTTCTACTTTTTGTAATCAATAAACAGTTTTCAGATACCAGGTTTGCCTCGTTTGGCTTCATTCCATTCCCGACCATCCATTTTTAAAAGAACTCCTCGCAGTTCCCCGCAGTGGAACGCCACAGACCCTATAGCCAGCATTCCCAAGTGAGGCTGTTTGAGCTCTTCCAGACCACAGCAGGCTGCAGTAGCACCTCTCAGAGTTCACAAACGTTCAGGCTCGCAGTACTTGAAGAACCATTCCAGATGCCAAGGCCTAAATGGATACCCCCTCACACACATCTCCACACTCCTTAAGGTGCAGCCCTTGCCTTTTGGGAAACACAGTGGGATATGATGTGAATATTTCAGTAAACCTGAGCGGAATTTTTAACAGGTACCTTTACAGACATAGAAATAGGTGTACACGTTGTTTTTCCTGTGGGCATGTGAATTGATTATGATACGAATTTTACTATCTCAAATCTATAGTTAAGTCAATGTTATAATTGTAGTGAAATCTATTGAATCACTTTCCAAATGTTAAAGTATTTAGTGATTAAGTGCTGCTGAACCCTTTTGCATCCTTATCTTTGCACCCATATCTTTTGCATCCTTTCCCTCTCTTGCATTCTCAGCTTCAGTGTAAATCTTTCCAAATTATTTCTCTTTTGATCTTCCTGTGTGCCTCAGCCTGTGTAGTAAGTAACACAGTGAACCTTGCCATTGAACTCTGTAAAGTTGCACTTTCACAAATTCATATTAAACCTTGCTTTTGCCAAGGCCATTGACAGTGTTTCTTTAAGTGGCCAAACCACTTGTCCGCAACAATCATAATCAAAGCATAGCTCCAGCTTAGCACTGGGCCAAGACTAGTAAGCAACAGGAGCCTTTAGAAAGTTTCCCTATAAAATTTAAATTATTTAAATTTTATTATTTAAAAGACGTATCATTCTTCATGACTGAATTCAAGCACTCAACTAAAATATGTATTATTAAAAGTTATAGTTTTGTGGACGTAGTTGATTGACAACAGTTACAACAATGTGACTTACTATCAATTATGAAAAAAATGGTTTAGGTGTGTCTGTATAAATGCAATCAAAACCTTCCATGCTTCGTCAGATTTGTATTTATGGCCTAATCTTGCACTAGATTAAAAATGCAAATGCATTCAAATGAAACTGTATTCCTAGGCATGTCAGTCATGGAATTTGACATAGACCATGTTATAACACTTAAAAATTATTTTATTCTATTCAAAATAAATAGTTTATGAGGTAAAAAACTATCCTGAGGAAATATACAAAGTGATACTATTTAATAAGCATATGCCATTGTTTGAGGCTTCTACTTTTTAAAACTTCCATTTCTGTAGAGAGAAAAATGACATAAATTTTAATTTAAATTTAAAATATGAAAGTTTGACAGACTACCACATGTCTTTTTAATAAAATATAAGGAGCTTATTGCTGTGTAAAATCAAGATTTTTACTTTTGTTTTAATTTATTGTGATTTGTAGTTTCAGGTTTGATAGCCTGAACTGATGTTCTTGCAGCTTTTTATTTCACTTGAATTCAAAATAGTATATTATGTCATCCAAAAAAAAATCACAGTAATGCAATCTTGTCCCCTAAGATGAATTTTTATATTTGGTCCATAGATTGTTCTCCCTGGTCCATTATAAAAAACATAATTAAGTTGTATAACATACATTCATGAGTGATTCAGTGCATATATGTCATTTATGATGTTTTCTATTTTGTTTTGTATTTACATTGCTAATACAAATTTTCCATGCTTACAGCTAAGGAAAACTGAAAAGTTCACTTGCAGTATTACCATTAAGAATATAAAAAAAGAATCAGAAAAGTTATAAACCTAAAATATTTACTTCTCATACTCTTGTTCCTAACTTATGGAATAAATATCCTTGTGAAGGGAATTGAGGAAACAGCATGTCTTTGTATGTTCCAGGGGTTTTAACCAGAAAGCAAACCCAAGGATATTAGAAGTTATAGGATTTTAGACAAGTGTTGTTTTGTTGTTCTTGTACTTTCTCTCCGTTTTGAAGCAAGGACTACTTTGGAGGACTTAAACTCTTAAGTAAGATATCCAGATAAGAAAGTGGTGAGGAAGAAGACTAAATATCAAAATATTATGAAAACCTTTCTCCTATTTTATGGTTATTGTTTTCTGTAATAATACTTTCATTCTTTGTCTAGATTTTTGGTTTGATATGTTGAAGAATTTATTTTTTAAAACATAAGAGCAGAGAAAAAAGTGATACAACTGTAGAATTTAAAAGTCTTTGCACAAGTTTAAGTCAAATGAACAGATGAATTAAGTATAATACTTGAATTTTGTTCAGTTAACTGTTAACAAAACAAAGGAGTCTGAAAGATCAATTTTCAACATACCAAATATTGTACTTAAAGACATCTCAACATAACAACAACAAAACCCACCCTCTTCCTTCCCAAAACAGAGAAGCTACCATTAGGTTTTAGTTTTCTGAGCAATTGATATACACTTTTATTTTGGTGGGGGTCTTGAAAATCCGTTGAGCTTAGACATTACACTAGAATATTATTGGAAGTTCTGATAAAGTCCAATTACAACACTGTGGCTTTCATGTTGGCGTGCATATGCTTCTGCTTCTCATGTACTTCAAGGAAGATAATTTCCATGAAATTTTCATGTGATTAAATGCAACAAATCTTTCCATTGTCAAACCACAGCAAAACTCTTGTCAAGTACTGCTACATTTTATTGAGTTAGAGTGTTCTAAGCAAATATCCTCTGGGAATGGTGATAGACTGACTGAATAGGAAAAATCAAGTAGACAATTAGCAGAGAAGACATGGTAAAAGTTGGAGATAAAAAAACATAAGCTCCTTCTATATATATCTTTCAGCTATCCCCAAAAGATGGATGTATGCCAGGAAACCAGGAGAGCCTAGGAATAATCATGTTGTTCATGTTATTTAAAGGAATCCACAAACACTGATAAAACTGAAAACCAGCCACATTGCTTGTTATGAATACTCATCAAGGTTGTTGATAATTTTCTCATTGTGGTGGCACATTTTCTTATTGTGATAATGTGGTTAACTGTTAAATGCCCACCCAGCTGCTCTCTTATTCTGTCTCCTCACCAGGATGGGGGGAGAGAAATGGAATAAAAACAAGAATGAGAAATCTAGTGGATTCAGAAGAGGACAGAGATATTGCTTGCAACACCATCAAGGTCAAAACAGATTTGTCTGGGGGAAATAGATTCAGCTAGTAAGAAACAAAGACAAACATCAAAACATCAGCTTTCCTTCCCCCTAGCCAAACTCTACCTTACTCATTTGCTCCAGACAGATCGACCCAGACCCAGAGGTGAGGGAAGGCTGGCACAGGGAAAGGGCTCCTCTGTGTCCTGCAGTGGGTCTGGTTTAAAGCCATCTGGAACCACCTAGGTCCAGTAAGGGGCAATCCCTGATTTCTTCTCACAGAGGACATGCCTGCGTTTCTGCCCTGCTGCCAATACATCAGCACCTACACCAAATACACTCATTGATTTTGACTTTAAACAATATTTTATTTTATACTATTTTCATTGTTTCCATATTTTCTGTTATAGTTAGTACTATGCCATCAGCACAAAAATAATTGTGACAATGACTACAGTTTATTCCTAGAGAGAGAATAATTTTACAAGTTTGGAAGAAAAATACTTCTTGTCATGTCAGTGTAATTATTCATAAAATATACAAATATTTGCACATGTCAGAATAAACCTCTTTTCAATAATGTCAGTAACATAGATTAAAACTCTTGAAGACTAAAACCAGAACTGTGTTAGTAAAATGCATATAAATCTTCATTGCTATTAGGAAAATAACAGATTTTTGAGGTAAACAAAACCAATGAGTGACGTAAAAGGTTTTTATTTTGCATATTTCACAAAGTTGTGGTTCAGAGTTTTAATAGTATTTTGGTTAAGCTTTGGAAGAAAGCTTACGGATGAGTTTGTGTTTTTTCACACCAGTTCACCTGCCATCTCAAGTTACTGTCTACAAGCTTGGGACTAAAACGGTCTATTGAGTAATTTTCCCTGGTTCTCTGGTCGTATTTCAGTTCCTACACTCAATGGATTTCATTTGATTTTAGGGTTGACTGCCAGTGCTCTATCATTGTAGCTGCTCAAGGGAATACTTCAAGAAAAATGTTGAAAAGGTCATTTCCATAGTTTTTCTGCAATCATATTACCGTGCATGATAAAGTCTCAAGCAGTGTATCTGGACTTGCTAGTAACTGTTTTCCTTTGACTGTGAGATAGATAATGAGATCTGATAATAATTAGGAGGTTAGTTTGTCTTCCAAATGTCTTGAAAATTTTTAATTGTCTATTTGATATCATTTTCTAAAAAGCTGGAAGAAAGACCCTTTTGCAGTATCTCTAATTATGGTATCAGACTCCTTGGACAGGTTTGATGCTGTAGTGGTGGAGCAAATTATCTTTGAGACAAGAATTGCACAGCATTTAAAGTAACATGCAACAGAAAGGTAAAATTAAAATGATAATTTGGGGTTTTAGATTTGGTGGTTTTCTGGTCAGAGGACACTGGCACTATAGAAGATTCCAAATTTAATTGCTGCATAAACATAATTTCCTGGTATGACATTCCTGGAAGCACATCAGGTGTTTAACAAAAAATTTAGGGCTTCAGGATTGTGCTGATTGACAGTGCCAGAAGTAAGCCATCCAATTCTGGACAAGTAATTCTAAAGTCAGCCATGTTCATCGGCTCTTGGTTCTGTGATTTAAAAGAGATAACAGATAGAGCTTAGTGTCTGTAGCTTTTCCTCCTAAATATTTATCTTAAGACTGTAGTTTTCCACCTAAATGAAACTTGAATTAGAATTTTCATGGGATCACAGAATATTCTGAGTTGGAAGGGACCCACAGGGATCATCAAGTCCAGCTCTCAGGAGAATGGCCCATATAGGGATCAAACCCACAACCTTGGCATTATTAGCACCATGCTCTAACCAACTGAGCTAATCCCATCTTCTCTGGCAATTTTCTGTCTAGCTTTCCTACTGATTGATCAATTAAATGTGATGACATACAAGCCAAGAAGGTCAGATCTAGATTTTCTTTGTCTTCTACAGCCAGACAAAAGAATACCAGGGAAACGTTCTAAGTCAGTTCAAAAGTTTTATAAACTGTGGGTGAAAAATTGTTCTTTTGATGAAACCGAAGAACTGCCTTTGAGACAACATCGAAATCATTATGATCTTTTCAAAAACCTATCTTAATAAAAAGTTTATATAGGCTTGCAAATATATATTGGTTTCTACAGATGGAATTCATTTCCTACGTTGAAGGTATTAGAGCTATCTCTTATCGAACTTGTTTCTTAATAAGACTATGACGACCAAATATGTTTTAATTTTTTTTTTTTATGGAGTAGGTATAAAAGGCTGGAATTTTTGGAATACATCCAGATAGATACAAGATCCAGATAGATAAAAGACTTGTCTACTGAAGAAAAAGACTACCTTTGGATCAGAGGAAACTAAAGTTTTTCTCATATTTTTCCTAATGTGTTCATATTTCTTTATTTTATTTCATAAAACGAAGAACCATATTAAGAAGTTTTTCTTTTACGTATTTGAGGCAAACACGTGATACATGGCAGGATTGTTACTTTTGGTTTTAATTTATTGCATCTGTGAGATTGACAACTGAAGCCTTGTTAGTTCTCCCAAGTCACCCGACATGGGAAGAAGTTTGCACATAACCAGCTCAATAAATTTTTATGCAGTAAAATCTTTGGATCATTTATTTGTTCTTTTGTTTTCTGAAAAGGTTTAGCAAAGTGCGGAGAAGGCAGTGAAAATGAAGCAATCATTATGCACAAAAGAAAAAATTATTTTTTCATATTTCAGAAGATATGTTGAATTGTCTGTGGAAAATGGTTTAATTTATATTATCAGAGACTGAAGACTAAGCAAAATGCTCTCGTCCTTTGTGGCAGGACATGTCTACCCCCTCTCTCTACCACGGATAGCCGGTGCATATGCAGGAGATAACTCGGGTGGGTCACAGGCCCAGCAGGGGTATCTCTGGTGTCAAAAGGGCTCAGACAGCCAGCTAAGAATCAACATCTTAGTCTGGAAAGCAAATGTGGGAAGAGATGAAAGAAATATTCCTAACCAAAAGACATGGTTCTTATGTCTATAAAAGCCTACGCAATTATCACAGAGACAGAAGTCTCTTACTCCATGGAAAGGTGTGAGAAGATTTATCCCTGGAGCTGGACGCAACGCCAGGTCACTTTCCTGGGAATCGAGAGAAAGGATTTCTTGATGTGTACGCCATCAAAGAACTGGATGGTAAGAAACACTGAATCTCAAGTTATACTATTTCTTAGCTAGCTGTAAATTTAATGGTACCTTTAATTCCACGTGTAATACTAGTATGCCATTTTATCTTTTCTCTGTGTAGTATTAGTCTGTCCTAAGTCTTATGTCTCTTAGTTTTGTGTCTATAAATAAATAGTTCATTTTTTAATAGACCGAATCAACCATTATTAAAGAACTTGCAAATGGTAGTAGAATTTGGGGTGCTGGCCACCTCAACAACCCGACTGCCTGCTGCCAGAGGCCTGGGCAAAAGGCAAGGACTGATTTAAACCCACATCATCCATTCATAACATCCTTCTCTAGCAGTCTGCCTCTATTCTCACCCTTAGGATCCTTTTCTAGGAAAGACCACTCATCATTCTCTTTCACTGTTCAGACAAATCCTGCTCTTCTGGTGATGCAGAAATATCATGAGTTTGCCCTTTCCTGGAGCAGAGTCAAATGCAAAGAGGACACAACTCTGATCAGTCACGGTAAAAAGAACAACAGAAGTAAGAATTGAGAATAACTGAATCTTGACATGGATCTTGGATCAGCGGCTGACATGAAAACCTGGCCTGAAACTGCTGAAAAGGTCTATCACAGTGTTCTGGACTGATCTGATTTGTTGCATCCTGTGAGGATGCCACGAATGGGCCAGCAAAATGCACAGCGAACAAGGTTCGCTGGTGGGATGGCCCCCAGCCAGGAAGATCTCCCTAAGATAGCGTGAGCTCCCAGGAGGCCTTGCCTTAAGTATTATAATCTATGGATTTCCTGTATTTGAGATTGGTTCACTGTTCTCCACCCCTTTGTTCCAGGTATGTAGCCCATCTAGAAATTTCCTTTTGATTATACCCCCCCACTGGCTCCTGTCCCTCAGTCCCTCCTTCCCTGCCTCTCCATTGGCTCACTTGCCCCTACTCTGCCCCCTGGCCCTCATCCTGTTTGCTGTGATGCTCTGCCCGCCCTTTCTTCCCCATGTATAAACCTTGTACCCTGCCCTCCATCTTGTCTTCTGTCCCTGGGCCCCTCTGCACCTGGACCCTCCAGTAGACCCGGTTGCTGAACCCCACACAGAAGACCCTTCCCGCCTCCTTTGTCGCTGGCCGTCGCCTCACCTTTGTGAGTGTGTGTGTGTGCGTGTGCCCCACACCATCGGATGTGTGTGCAGTTGCACCTTCATTGGGCCTCCTGTGCTGAAGCGGCTTCCCCTGTCTGGGGACCCTTTTGGAAGGCTGCGGCAACTCACCATCACCACACACTGAGGCACTGATTGGCAGCCTTTGTCAACAGCCAGCTGTTAAAACCTCAGCATTATAGACTAGGGCAGAATATTTTGGGGAATATCCTTAAATGGATGTCTCACACCATGTGAGTGTAAAGACATGAAAATTTCTGTATTTCAACTTGAGCCTTATGTCTCTTGTTTTGTTAATATGAGAACATTTACCGTGTGTGTCCATCTCTTTAGTAACCACTCCGAACTAAAAATGCCATTAGCCATTTGAAATCTGGAGACCAAATTCATGCAGTTCCCTTCAATATGTTGTCCCATCTCTGGAATTGTTCAAGACCTGGTTGGATGGGGCCTTGAGCAACCTGGTTTTAATGGAAGGCGATGGGCAGTGAGGCAAACATGACCCCATGGTGTGCCCTAAGAGTAAAGATGGTGAACAGCTCCTGAGCTATATGAACAGAGGCATGGTGTGTAAACTGAAAGACAGGATTGTGAACCCTAAAGATATGTGGTATTTTTCAGACCATATTTCAAGGCTGCGTCAAATTTTGGCCCCCAGCACAGCAGAGAAGTAGGCAAATGGTGGGAAGCTCAGTGGAGGGCCTCAAGGTGGTGAGGGCTGGAGCATTTGCCCCATGGGGAGGTACTGTCAGAGCAGGGTTGGGTTAGGCTGGAGAGTGGATGCCTTCCGATTCAGCACACAGACTCACAAGACCTATGAGAGGTCACCAAGGAGATTGAGGTGGTTGTGGCACAGTGGGGCAGGGAAGAACAATGAAAGACATCGGGTGAAAGAAAGGTTCAAGCTAAGTATTGAAAGATTCTGTTTCCACATAGGGACAAAGACGCAGTACAGCAGATTTTCCTGAGAGGCTGTGTCATTTCTGTCCTTGGTGGAATTCAAGGCCTGGCTACATCAAGATGTGAGGATACCAGAGCTGGCCCTGTTTTGGGCAGGGGATTGGACTGGAGACCTCCTGAAGTCCCTCACAGCCTGAATTATCCTGTGATATAAGTCCATGTACAGCAATATATACAAAAAAAGGGGCTGTATTTTTCTCAGCTTGCAGGTTTATATCTCTCATATTGGATTTACACCTTTGTCAAATTTCATCATATAGGGCAAGTCATTTTCCTTCAATGAAAAAGATCAGAAATAAATATTTGGCTACCAGAGGGTATAATCTTTTTTGCATTACTATTGCTATTCACTATACTTACTTACTTGTCATTCAAACTTTTGTAATGAAAACCATTTGTTGAAATCTTTTCTGGCAGCATTTATTATATTCACTAAGGTTCAGAAAATAAAACTCCCTTAACATCAACAGTAAGAAAATCTAAAACACAGTGACTTTCAGGTTGATTTGTAGATATTACAGCTATATTGAAGACAACAGATTTGTTTGCATTATGTCATTTCCCACCCAGCACAGTGTGTGCTTTCATTACAAATATATTCATTGGGCTTTGCTGGAAATATACCCAACCTAAGTTAAAATTAGATCCAAATGAGATCTTTTGAGTGTAGTGAGAATTGGAATGAAGGCCCCCAGCTATAAGGAAAATGTATAACAATATCCTGACAATAATATTCACCCTAGAAAGTGCTAAGAATTTAGGTTTATTATGCCTCACTGGGTTATAGCAGAGGACAGAGAATATATCAGAAATGAAGGCAAAACTGGAACAGAGACTAAAAACCTACTGAAAAGAGAAAACATATGCTCTAACAAACCATTCACTGTGCAATATTAACTGTTAGGCAAGAATGCTAAAATGACAAAGTCCTTGGAGTGCATTTCCAAGAAATTCAAGAATTGATGGGTACAGCTAAACCAAAATTCTGCTCTGCAGATCAATGTTAATTTTTTTCAGTCAGACAGATTTGTACTTTCATGGGCTGTTGCCTTAAAATTTCTGTCTTTCACTACACAATCTCAATAAATGCATTGCATAACTGAAAATCAAATGCAGAAAATCCTGAACAACTCCGCAAGTCAAAGTTATAGTAAATTATTATGAATATCTACGCTACAGTCATTAATTAAGATTGGCACCATGAAGCTTATGCACTGCCAAATGCATAGACTATAAAGAACTGAGTATTTACAAATGCAAGGGTCTTGAATTCATTACAGTTAATTAGATATATAAATTAATACAGGACCATTGGACTGGTAATACGATTTCTTGGAAATCAAAAAACACACTAATCGTTCTACTCAGCAACACTTACATTAAATAATTCAATAAAAACACCAAACAACAAACCAGAAACAAAAAACCCTTTACAAAACTGGGCTATAGTAACGTATTTTTGACAGCAATAACTCAGAAAGGATGACTTCTATAGGAGAAAAGAGTGCAATAAAAGAGGAAAAACTGAATAATTTTGATGATCAGAGGGCTGGAGCACCTCTTCTATGAAGACAGGCTAAGAAAGCTGGGGTTGTTCAACCTGGAGAGGCTAAGGTTTTAGGTAACCTTCCAGTAGCTAAAAGAAGCCTACAAGACAGATGGAGTAGGACTTTTTACAATGACATTTAGTGATAAGACAAGGGATAATGGCTTTAAACTGAAAGATGGCAAGTTTAGATTACACATTAAGAAGAAATTCTTTACTGGGGGTGGTGAGACCCTGGAACAGGTTGCCCCAGGAAGTTGTGGATACTCTACCCCGGGAATGTTCAAAGCTGGGTTGGATCGGGTTTTGAGCAACCTGGTCTAGTGGAATGTGTCCCAGTCCATGGCAGGGGGGTTGGAAGTAGATGACCTTTACGGTTCCTTCCAATCCAAACCATTTATGAGCAGACAAACATACAAGCTTAAAATCAGTAACACAAAATGAAAAATGGCAAGCAGAATTTTCTTTCTTGTTGGGAGCAATTGAATGAAAAACTAAACAGTTGTACTAGTTGATCAATAGAGAACAACGTATTCCCATGACAATACAAGTCTGAAAAAAAGGGAATGATGAAGAGCTGACAGAGAGATCTAGTAATAAAAGGGAAGCATACATACAACTGACAAGATATCAGAAATAGCACACATACAATTCAATTCATATTTAAGAAAACAAATGTGTGGTGATGTGAGAATATAAAAGGAAGGGTTATTTGAATGATAAAGGGGATGAAAACTGATTTAGAACATGGAATTAAAAGTACATGGTTTCTTCAGCCTACAAATACAAAAGACAAAAGGAATATGAGTAACGTTTGTAATTTCTTTATGATTGAAGGATTAGAGAAGGGAAAGAAAACAGATCAAAAAAATTTCAGATATAGGGAAGGCTGGAACAAAAGCTAGTACATACAACATATGATTATGTATATGAATAAATGAAAACTAGTTATTTGAATAAACTTCGTAGATCAAAGAGATTATCAAAATGTTTTTGTATGGAGTAAGTATAGCTCCTTATCAGGTCATGGAAAGGACAAGACGCGAAAAAAAGTACAATGCAAGTATCTGAAAAATGAAGGTTCTTGCACCAGTAGTTTGAGATCTCTTTCAGTTCCAGAAATTAACATAATGTTAGTGTTTGGATACATAGTTAAAATTCCATGGACTCAAGCAGTTTAGTTTCTCTGAAAATTTTACTCCAGATTTAAAAAGAAAAATGTTGTGATGCGTTACGGCCAGTTCCACAGCCAGCAATATCATATTGGCCACTTCCATCTCCACCTTTCCCCCCTGTGTTTGGTTCTTCCCACAGAGGGTTCTGGGTTCCCTGATCCCCCGCTGGCCCCCGGTATTTCTCCCCTCCCATGTTATCCTCTATTGGTCTGTACCCTTCACCCGCCAGGATTCAAACCCCATGTCCCTGTATTATTGGTTGTTTCATGTTTTCCCCTCCCATTTGGTAAGGGCATAACAAGCCCTGGTAACGGCTTTTCAGGGCTTCTTCTCATGACATCCAAGTTGAATAAATCTTCTCCTGCTTTTCCACAAAGAAGTCCCTCCGCCTCATTCCTGCCTCCTCGGCGTGCCCTCAACATCGGTGGGTTAGGCGAAACCGTGCTGGAACTTCACCAACCCTCCCGTGCCCTTGCGAGCTGCCTCCATCATCCCCTCCCGTGCAGGCGGGTGCCCGACGCTTGGTCACCCCACTAGCTGGACAGATAGCATCACAGCAGAAAAGCAAAATAAAGAGTGAAGAAATTTGCCCTTTAGTTCATGTCCCAAAGTGTACAAGATGGAAAAAAAAGGACAGAAAAAAAAATAGTCAAAAGTAGACGGCAAGGTAAGATTTCCTTACAGTTCATAGTTACATCTGGAATACTAGTGAGAATGAGAATGGTAGAATATAGAAGTTGGAAAACTCCCATAATTTTCTTACCTGTTTTTTAATCCTCAGCTTTAAATTTCTGCCTCTTCTGCTTTAAGGTCCAGGCTCCCAGTCTGTATTCAGTTTTAAAATCCACGTTGTTTTTTTAAAGAGTGCTGACTATATGCTGTTAACGCAATATTCTTGGATTTTTGTTTTCTAGAAGTTATCAAGGATAAATACAGTGTCTCTTTCTCCCCACAGTTAAATCTGTACAAACTAAGAATCAATTAACTGAAATATTATTATCAGATACTGATTTATTATTAGCCTGCTTTCCTTTGTATTTAAGTAATGGAAAATTTAATACTGGTTCTGATGAGAGAGTAATTATTTCAAGAAGGATTTATTTTTAAAATCTTTTCTGTGAACTACTGTGATGTAAAAAACAACTTCTAAGATAGATATGAGACTGTCATAACCGAGTTCAAAATTCTAAGCAGTAATAAGCAACGAGTCATTGGTTTCTACAATTGAAGGGAACTCATGAGAACTCAAGAGTTTTCCTGATTTTGAAGCCAACTCTGTTACTCCATTTCAAAACCAGAGCAGCAGAACAGCTGCTCAGTTATATGAACTGCTCCAAAATTCAACTGGAGCAAGAAATCCAAAATAAGTGTTTCTGAAATAGTCTTCTCAGATTAAATTCTAGTCATATAAAAAGTTGGAAAATACGTGCTTTTTTTCTCTTGGTGTCTTAGTAATGTTACAGAGGAAAGAGAAGATTTTGAATGTGTTATAATTTCATTGATTACCTCTTCTGCAGGGTTGTCTTATGACACATAAATAAGTTACATTCTCACCAATAAGATGCAACTACAGCATAAGCTTCATGGATATTATGACAAAGATATTGTAACATTATGGGACATTAAGATTTATGTCTGCCTTAGACATTTTAAGATTTTATTTTAATATCAATGTAGTGCATTGTTGTTGAAAAAAAAAACCCCAGACTCCAACTGTCCGTAAATAGGCTTACTAGCCAAAAATACCATGATCAACTTCTCAGCTGAATGAAGGTCCTGAAAGAATCAAAGATAAAAGTTAATTATGCAAGAGATTTAATTTAGCTGGAAGCCACAGAAAACTACTTTTGACCAGTTTTCTTAATTCCTGAAAGCTGGTATTAATAATATAAAAGAGACTACATTTTCTCAACATGGAGTACTTTGTAAATTTTAGATCATTAATTTTACAATCTAATTAATTAGAAGTGCCATATATCTATATTGACATCCATACCAATTTGTTTTAGTTTAGAATTTGGGACTGTATCTATTTTTTAAAACATAACTTATGACAGTTACAACACTAGTATATTTTTGATACTAATTTGACTAATTCCTCTCCCTCATTGTTATGTCCAAGATATTTTTCCTTTCTCTTCTTGTCACATCTGTTTGATTTCTGTTGTCTCTGCTACAGGAGAAATGTTCTGTGCAATGAATTGCAGACAGAATATATCCCTGACCTTGAATTATGCTGTGAGGTGCATAAAAGCCTTTGTCCTAGTGTACTGTCAGGGATCTTAACACTATATGAGGTGGGAAAACAATTTTAATTTCTGTGAAAAAAAAAATAATCCAAGGATGAAAACACCAAACAACAGGAAAATGCTACTATTTGACTAATTTGCAGATGCTTATCAACCAAAACTCACTGACAAAATAATTTTAAGGAATTTTTTTTCAGGACTGTATACTAGTATTTTTTAATTATTCAGTAATCTTTTTAGAAGTTCACTTCTATTTTTGGCATAAATCTGTAATGACATCTACAGATCAAAATGCAAGGTAAATATCTTTGCATTTGGTGCTCACACCATGACAAATCTATACTTGTGGTAATATCTCCTATTTTTTCTTTTATGAACATCTGTTATACACGGTATTTTCAAAGGTGTGAAGACCAAATTGCATATATTTATTTTTTCTAATTTGCTGTGTATTATGTTTTTTGACATTTTTCATTCTCCTTTTTTACTTTCTGTATTTCAGATGAACCGGGGGCAGGTGTGGATTTGTCACAGGCCTAGGTCATTATTAAAATCTTTTAATTTAGCAAGATACAGAGCATTTTCATTGATATTTGTTATATATGTATATTATTCATGAAACATATCAATGGAATAAAGAACATCAAGGATGTATTATTGCAAAGCATTGACTCATTCAGAACAATTCAGTACACTTTTCATGTATATATTGCATAGCATACTGTGTATATAGTCCTTTTTTATGCAGTGGTGTAACTTTTACAACCAAGTGTAAATCCTACTCCACAAACAAAAAAATGAACCCTTGAAGCATTCTGTCAGATATTGCACCATGTGACTTACCATGTTAACTGCTGCAGTTTAGGGTTGTTTCCCTTTTGTAAGTGAAAAAATTGCATAGAAAACATGGAAGCAAAGGATGTTCAGTCGTTCGTCAACCTCCACAAAACCTTGAACTTCTCCTTCTTGTTACCTTATGCAATCTGTAGGAACAGCTGTCTTCCTGAGTGATGGATAGCTTTTATATTGTCCTTTGTTTTAACCTGAAAGAAATTATTTTGCTGCAAGTCAATATATATGTGGGGGAAAAATCATATAATTCAAATTCTGTCCTGATTTCATACTCAGGAATGTATAACAAGGATTCAAATTGTGTCTTAGATCACCTACCATCAAGGACAAAATCATTTACTTACTTTGTCTCATTAATTCTAAAGAGGAGAACAGAGAGAAATACAAAGATCTTACAGATTTAGTTGTGGGTTTTTTAACCCATTCACTTTTTTTCCGACTAATGGGAGTGATTGCACTTGCATCACTTTGGTACTGAATTGTCTCAGCTTGTTTTTGTTACTGGTTCTCTGAAACTTTCACAAGGGCAAAAGCAGATCAGTTCTGAGATTAGCATAAATTATTGTCAATTAATCTTCTCAGCTGAGAAGAAAACCTCATGTAACCACAGCAAAATTCCATGTAAACCTAATAGTCTCAAATAATGTGGATGGGTATAGTATCACTTTTGTTAAAGAATGATAATTTCTAGTTCCATAAAGTGCACCGAGCTCTTCATATTACCTTAATTACTGATTTCAGTTTTTTACAAAGCACTTCATCAGTTCTGTTATACAATTTTACAGAGCTGAATAGGAGTGGGAATTTGTCTTTTCAGCCTTTATTCAGGATAATTTTTCAAAATTTATTTGGGACATGTGAGACTGATAATCTATACTCTACTTAAATATGTTGCATACAACACACACCCCTTACAAGAAATTTATGTATGTGGTACTACTTATCTGGTAAAAATAAACTATGTATCTGTTATCCCCACTCAGTTTTTATACATGGGAGGAATACTGTCGTTTGGAAGAGGAACAGCTGACCATGTGTGGCAAATAAATTATGTTTTCTTGCTTCCAATATAGAGCAATTCATGCCTACCTTTTAGCCACACTAACCATGTCACTGCTTGATCAGTCCATGCTATTTTATAAGCTAAAGTTTTCCCACTTCCATTATATGCCGGATAACAGCCCTTATACCATGAATCCAGCCTTTTCCTTCGCTCTCTTCCCTCTACCCCAATATCTACAATTTCAGCAACAGTAGCAAAGCTGAACCCTTCCCTGACAGATTTAATGAGCAAATTTTCCTTTATTAACTAAGCTTGTTTAAGATTTGAATTCTATGATTTCAAGCTAGAAGTGATTATGTTCACTTTGAATCTAAAAGCACTCTAGATCAGTAACTCAGAAATTAACATCTATACTTGGATTAATCTTATCTGAAGACACTTTGAGAGTGACTTAAAAGAGACGTACTGGGATAGCTTCCAGTTACTATAGAAAAATCATGGGGAGGAAAAGATTAAAAAGAAGGTGAGAGACAGATGCAAAGGGAAAGAGGAATTTACATTGTTTAGTCTTATTTTCTATGTAAGAATATATTTGATGGTCTCTTGTCCAGCAAAGTACTCAAAACTAAGTTCACCTGTCCAGCTTAATTTGCCGAATATTTTCCTTGTACGTTTCAAAAGAATAATCTGACTCAGTATATAATTCTGGTGTTCTAATGGGGTAAAATATGTTTTCATACGTCATGTTAAAAACACCTAATCCTCAAAAACTGCTTTAGAGAATCGTTTTAAGACTAAAAATATTTCAGGAAATTAAAAGTTTTCACTCTGGTTGATTAGTTAGCCTTTAGGTGTTCCAAGCAATTTTGCTGGCTTGCTTTTCCATGTTTGTATGTTTTTACTTACAGAACTGCTCTTATTAGATTGTAAA
The DNA here is from genome assembly GCA_013397725.1 of Rhagologus leucostigma. Lineage (NCBI taxonomy): Eukaryota > Metazoa > Chordata > Aves > Passeriformes > Rhagologus > Rhagologus leucostigma. The sequence goes on from VZTD01005247.1 coordinate 2,327,634, forward strand.
CTTCAAGGCTAATCCAAGATCAAATTTTTTGAAGACTATGCAATAAGCATATATGACAACAAATTAATATGAGTTTTCAGGGTAATAAATATGATTTTGGGTAGAATTTCATGAGAAATTATGGAAAGTAAAGTCTTGGTCACAGCTGGAAAGCCTTTTGTTATTGGCTTCAGATGCATGTAGACATGTGGAGAGACTACTAAAGTACACTACCAGTCACGTTTTCCAATCTGGATACATTTAAATGTGTCATATATCTTTATGCTACAGTTTATACAAATAAATTACAAGATTTGCTGACACAATGGAGAGATACATTTAAGAGCTCTTAATGGCACAAAATACTAATGTACTTATGTACAGATATAAAATAAGTACTTGAAAATGCAAGTGTCATTTGAAAGTGGGTGAACTTTAAATGTCTGCTTTGCACAGGGCCATAAGAGGCTACTTTTAGTCTGTCTTCATTATAGAGATGGAGATCCTTTCCTATAGCCATTCTGAATTGTCTTTGAGAGGGATTTCCTCCCAGCATTGAGCAAGAGAGGAATAAAAAGTCTGCCTCTTTATTAAGGAGTGGAAATCAGATGCTTAAAATTAGATTCTGTGAACAACTTTTATGGTTGTGCATGTCAGAAATACGTTTTTGGTACCTGCACATTAGCCTTTCGGACTCTTAAAAGAATATTATTAAAATAGCATTCAAACACTACTAAATAGCTGAATCAATAAATAAAATTATTTAAACCCCTTAATTTAAGAGAATTGCATTTGTTTCTCCAGTATAACTTTTTTCCTTCCTGACAATACTAGAGCAGTTGGAGTTTTTCTTCTAATCTAGTTTCCTCATAGCTCTCAAAAACTTTGAGAGCTATGAGGAAACTAGATTAGAAGAAATACTCCAACTGCTCTAATATTGTAATTTTTCATTTTCAGTGGTCAGAAAATCTATTTCTTGTCAGTCTGCCTTCTTATGCTGAGAATGGCCCTTTGATAGAACAATATTTAAAGAAAAGAAATATGTCTTTGAGATAAATCTGTTTAGTTTTAGGCACTGTCAGCCAGTCTGGGCTATGTCACGTAATGTTTTCTTTCAAAGACTCTTATAAGGTCACTCCTTAAGATAAACCAACATGTGCATTGTATGGGACTTAGTTGCTGCAGTGTCTGCTTTACAAATCCCAAAGTTACAAGTTTTTCAAGTCATGTGAAGTGGTTATTAGCTGCATACATCTGACCAAGTGTAGGCTTGTCAAGCCATCCATGATTATGTCAAGCTGAGTCTTGAAAATCTCCAATATGGGGAACGCAGATCTGCTCTAGAAATCTGATTCAGTTTTCACTACTCTCCTATTGAACAACTTTTTATTCCTAGCCTGAACCTTCTGAGTGACATATGTGGCCATTACACTTCCTTTTACTGTTTCCCATAAACAAAATGAGTTTTCCTTATGCTTTCATAACCTCAACCAACCTCAGGCATATTCCTTTTTACACTTTAGAATCCCTAACTAGTCCAGCTCTCTCAAACATTCCTATCAGGTTGTGTGTCCCATGAGCCTCACAATCATGACAAGCCTCCAGTGGATCCTTTCCAGTGTCTCCGAGTTCATCTTGAGAAACTCAGTCCCACTTTTGTCTTTTAGCAGAAAGGAAGTATTTGTAGGAAAAAATTATCCTTTTATTCATTGGCGATGTTTCAGCACCTATTTCTAACAAATCATGTTTTTCAGGCTGTAAATTTGGTTGGTTGGTTGGTTGTGGGTTTTTTTTGCTTTCCAAGTCCATACAGCTGAAAGAACAAGTAACTCATAGTTACATCCATCAGGCATAGTCGTTGTTTGTATATTGATTTCTGTTTGCAGTATTCAGCTTTGTTTTCATCTATTCAACCTGTGTGACAGGTCACGAGCTCAGAGGCAAAAACACCTTTGAATTTATCAGGAAAGAAACTTTGTAAAATCATATCAAATCAATAACTACTGTAAGCTCTGCCACAGCTAACAAATCACAGAATCATAGACTAGCTGAAGCTGCAAGTCCTCTCTGCATGTCACGCAGTGCCAAACCCGCTTCTCAAACAAGGTTCAGCCTCAGGGCTGTGTCTGGTTGAGTTCTGAATATCTCCATGAATAGACATCTCACAACCCCCTTGGACACACTATTCCAGAGTTGGAATACCCTGCCAAATGTTGCTGCATTTCTGAAAAAAATGCGTTTTTGGCACATTTTTGAAAAAATAGGGTGTGCCGTTCAAGATCAGTGTTGGATCATATGTAGGGTGAGATAGTTTGTTAAGACGCCAGCTTTTCTTCGTCCTTTTCTTAGGCATCCATCTCCTGAGGACAGACCTACACTTTGGTTGCCTATACTGGGCTATAACATGAGACTCAAATTACTTTGTGTTTACCTGAACATGTGGCTTTATACCAAATAGAGACTTTTAGGAATTAAGACAGGGAGAGGTGCTGCAAGAAACAGAAACTGGGATATAATTGCCAAGAGCAGGGCATGATTTACATATAATGGATTGTAGTCCATTACTTTCTCCCCAAAAATAACAATTTCATAACACAAAAGCTGATAAAAAAAGCTTCAAAATAAATCCTCTCACCTCCTCAGTCTATATTATTTAACTATGAATCTTATCATGCCATTTAGGTACCTGAAATCTTAGTTCCTAATTTTTTGGGGATACTTATACACAGATATAAACCATGGTAAGGAAGACTCAAATTAACTACCAAAGTGAAGCTGCTAAATGCTGAATTAAAAGAAATATGAAAGTTATTCTATCTAGATATCCAGAGGGAGGAAGAGAAAAACAAAAAAAAAGTAATTATAAGCTATTAGAATCTAATACTACACAGGAATCTACCTGTTTCAGAGGTGTAGAATAGTTGCCAATTAGAGATGAAAAAGGCGCATGTATAATTTTTATAGACAAGACAGAAAACAAAAAAAACCCTGTATCTTCTGTGTATATACATATAGTATAATATATATATAAAACTAATTAATTGCATTTATATGTAGATTTATAAACTTCATTTTATGTAAATAAAACTTAGTATCCTCCATAGGAATAATTTCTTAATTCTTTGGAAACAGTTTTGATACTTGTTCCATTTCAGTATTCTTTATTCATATCAACAGTCTCTTTGACGTTACAGGAATTGCTTTACCGTTAAAAGACCAGACCATGGCTGTAGAGTTTACTCTGTCTAAGGGATTTATGATTTAAATTTACTGATACATCAGTTTCTCAACTGTTAGGTCTGGAACTGAGGTAAATATAAATCTCTCAACTGACTTTAGGAAGTCAGCTGCTTTCATCCTTGACTTTGGAGAAAACACAGCAAAAAAAATCATGCAAATGTGCGATTCTCTAAAATGTTTGAGCACCTTCTAAAGAAAAGTTGAAAGATAAGCAGCTACACTTTTCGAGTGCAAGAGCATAAAATGAGGGTGCTGTAGGATTCAGTGATGTTTAAGTGATGCATCAGAACAGAGGTTTCCAGTTCAGCTCTGGGCTTGTTACTTTTCGTCATTCCCTGTGCTTTAGTGCAACATCTTTGTTGACTGAGTTTCCTTTCAGAATTAAACAGTAAAGGACAGAATATTTTTACAATTACAAATGACTGGCACAATTTATTTTATATTAATTGCAGCAAGCAACCACATTGCATTTCATAGGGAAAGTACATATAAGTTGGGTTCAATTCGTACTTCATAAAACTGTTTAAAGCTCGTATTTCATTCTGCTAATTCTGTTGCCTACAGTTGCTCAGTTTACAGTGGCCTTGACGCTGTTAGAACACAGTAGGAGTTGCTTTGAATTACACTCTGTCTGTGAAAAGATGAAGGCAGAGCCAAAGGCTGACATGAAACAAGGAGAGCAGTCTCTCTTTTTGTCCTTTATCCTGGCAACAAGGAAAATGTGAGAAGGAATACCTTCTTTTAAACTGTCTGAATGATTGTCTTAATGTGAAGCAAACTGCCTCCTGCGAGATGAAATACTAAAACATTATTTTATTATTGGGCTGAAGCTTCCTGGAGAATTCTGTATGTTAAAATAATTGCCTCAGACAGCTTAAGTTCTGTTTAGACATGCTGCAAGTGACAGTGACACGCTACAAATGAAATCAATAGATACCTTATTTGTGTTTGAGATTCAGTTGCTGGAACGCAGACAGATAGAGCTGTTTGTCAAGATGGAGCTTATCTCCCATAGTCTCCTGCTGGTACTACAGAACAGCACAGGTCACCCCTACCCCTCATGTCCCCTCTGTCAGCCCCTTGGCAGTGTCTCAGAGAGTCTAGGTGATGAGAAATATTTCTTGGTGATGATGGTTAGATGACTCCTGAGTCCTGGGTGTAAAGGTGGGATACATACAGCCCATTGTCCAGGTTCGTTTCATCAACAGGACAGATTTTTTTCTGAAACTCGCTTCATGGACAGACAGGAATCTCTCTGACACTGCAGTCTGTCCACTGTTTATTCATGGCACCCGTGCAGCTCATTTTTCTTTAGCATACATATAATCAACATGGAAGGAAAACTTATTCAAAGCTTGTTCACACTTCCAACTCTGCATTTTTCTGCACTGATGATAAGGGTGAGGCCTGAGACTGCTTGAAAGAATCGGTCTGTCACTGGTTTTCCTAGCAAGAGGATAGGAGAGCTAAAAGCAGCTGCTATGTGTCCTGGATTTTCAGGGCTGTGCTTTCAATTAAGGATGCCCAAAAATCACACCCATAGAATGTTGAAACCCCCCATAACTAACAGCTTTTCTTTTGAATAGAGCCAACCCAGGGCCAGAACAAAAAATAGGATATTGACACAGTATTAGAAATCTGCTATAAGTAATAGCTTTGTTAATGTATTTAATTTGAGATAAATTAATTTTAACCTTTTATATTGAATGATTTCTTATAGAGATTCTATCTAGGCCAAACTGTATATGACTTGCTACTCCAGTTCAAGGCTCAGTAAAATAGATGTTCTCCATGGAATAGTTGTAAGGGAAAATACTGTTCTCTGACAGTGGAATTGCTTTTAAACAGTGTACCATATTCTAATACAAGTGCCATTTTCTAACATTTAAAAAAGCAAGGGTTTCAAAATTCAGAGTTGAGCCACATAACTCTGCTTCAGGTTTCCAGTTCTATGCTTTCTCCAAGCTCTGCTATAAGAAATAGTAGAATACTGAAAGGACTCATTTTCATTTTTATCTCAAGTCACTTGTCAAGTTTAGTAGGTCCATGAGAACATGAGTCAGGTGCTGAAGGCTGGAAATCCTTTGTTTTACTACCCTCTACCCCTCTTTACCCTGCCATTGATACACTCCTTTCATTTCCATTTACCCAAGGACCTAAAGTGGCCAGTGGGAGTGATGTTAGAAGAGGGGAAAATTAATGTTCTATAACTAAGGGGAAAAATCATCATATTTTAAAAGCTGTAAAATCATATTAAATTAAAGCAGACCAAAAGAATTAAAAAAAATTGTATATGCCATTCACTGTTTCATCATTTCCAGTGCATCTCATGATATCGTGTCTCAGTCATTACTCACTGATGGCAATGCCTCACACCTACTGTTTTAGAAAGACGTAAATGTTCCTGGTGGTACAAAAGACAGGCTTTAAGACAAGCTAAGGCAAGTATATTACTTTGCACAGAGAAAGACTTCTTCTCTGACCCCAGGAAGTGACCATCATGTATGACAAAGCATGAGACTACATTCTCATTGCTTGTTATTACAAATATTATCCATGGATGTAAAATTATATAGACCTTTTTAAAATTAGGTTATCCAGTGAGTGAAATGCTTGCTAACAAAAGTGATGCATTCCTTTTCCCGTCACATGAAACAAGACAACAATCTTTTAATTTTAGTTTACTGTGTTCTTCCACCATAGTTCCTGTACAAGTAAAAATATGGGTTAAATCCATGTGATTTGATGTCATAAAGCTTGATATGAAAGATCATTTTTTTATCCTTCCTAATCTTCAACTACTACACCATCAAATAAAGCTCTGTAGTTTGAAGTCTTTGATTGAAGCAGTATTGTTACTGTACAGACAGGCATACAATGCATCCATTTAGATAAAATGAACACAACACATGCATTTGAATAAAAATAGAATGCAATTAAGAGCATAAGTTACTATTGTACTCTATATGGGGATCAAGCAGCATTTTGCAATCCAGCTACCCTTTAATGCTCACCAAATGCTTTTGCTGTTCTACCTCTAAGCACTTCTACTGTTTAAGAAGCACTTATGGTAGTCTAATAGAATTTGCTTTTCATTTGCATCTGTTTTGAGCAGATGATGTAAATGATAAACGTTGGCTTTTACTGATTTATTTTATAAGAACATTATGGATCTTAGAAGGAAATCAACATATAATCAGGAAATCTGTGATATAAACATGAATAAACCTCAAATATGTTGGGTTTATGGAGAAGATTATGCGAGCATTTTGGTGGTCATCAGTGCAAATTTTTTTTAAAGTTAAGACCTAGGGTTTTCATTAAGCTTAAGGCTTTGCAGATAAGTTAGGCCATCAGCCTGTAACTTTGTGATATTTTTAATCTTTTTTTTAATAGCAAATTAATTTCATAGCTCACTGTTTATTGTTTTGAAGATCTGTCGGATCCTCTGTGTGCTCATTGCTTGAGAGTATCTATTTGCATTAAGGAATTCAGAGAACCAAAATATTCACAAAGCATATTTTTCCAAGATTAGAGTGGGAGAATCATTAACAGTACTTATGTTACTCTGGATCACTTCAGTACAAATGGTGCAACCAGCTTTCCTCACCGTAAATATTCATTATAATTTTTTCTTATATTTCCTCAGTTCTGGTATCTATTGAATGTCTTTTGCACTCTATGAAGAAATCTGTAATGCAATTACTGCAGCCTTAACTTGTTGCAGGACAGAAAGTTAAAGAAGTAGGCTGTATGACCTTGCCTAAAATCCCTAATTTTTGAGGCCCTGTATTTCTGTTTTAAAAGGTAAAATAAGATTTAATCCATTTTACTTGGAATTTCTCAGAGTTGCCCTTTTGCATGGAAATAAGGGTTATGGCTACAACAGCTATAGCAGTTGAATTACTGATTATCATGCTAGCAAGTGTGCAATACCTAATCTTGCTATCATTGGAGACAATAGCACAGATGGTATAAAAGAATAGAAGTGTATTACAAATAAGAAAGGAAGGAACAGAAGGAGAGAAGGAAGGAGGGAAAGAGAAAATTGCTCGTATTCTTTTAAGGTCTTTAATTTTTCCTGTTTGTCAGGGAATACAAGCTAGCAGCATTTTGGTGGGATAATAAAACTAAGACATTACTCTAATGCATCCTTATACATACACAAATATGGAAAATAGTCAGCCAGGCTTTTGAAATTATATTTTCATTAAGAAGTGTACACATGCTGAGATAGACACATGCCCTCAGATATGTCAAGCAGAAGCTCAGTTTTTAAAGGGTGCATTTACAAAAAAATACTTTCCAAGGCCCTGGTATTTCAATCATTATCCATGACAAGCACTTTGAGCTTGCATGGAAGATAAATCTATTCCTCGTTTGCTGAGCTGCTAGATTACAAGTCTCCTGTGTACTTTTAAATGAACCAATGAGTGAAAAAATAAAGAAAACAGCATTTAACTATTTGCATGTGCTTTGCTCAGAGAGCAGCAACAGAGTGTGAAAATGGTATAAGACCCTACAAAAGCTTTTGCTGGTGTTCAAAGGATGCAGGTATATTGTACCTTTATTTGTTAGGTAATGCGTCAATGACACACAACACTAATGGCCTTTGTTCTTTGCCCTCCATCAGTTGTTTTAATGTCTGGGAGTAAAATGAAAATTCTACTAAGGAATTGACAGAGATGTGTGTATGGATCCTAACCCATACTGACACTAAACAACTCTTTGGAAGCTCAGTCTAATAGGTGAAGTGCAGCACTATCAGCCTTGTGTTTCCAGGTCAGATGCTGTTGAAAGCACTTGGTGTATTTTCGTTTGATAAAACAATAATTCAGAGATGACTGAACATGTCTATCTCACAACGACAGGTCAAATATTCTGCTTATCTCTGAGATAATCCTTCTGACCAAAGAGTACAATAATTACACTAAATAATAATTTTCTCTTTTGCTAATGTGATCTGGAAAATAGTGACCATTATTTAATCTTAGTCCCTGATCTTGGTCTTCAGCATTAGTCTAGCAGCAGCTATTCTTCTCGTTTAATTTTTTTTTATGAGATATGTATGCCTGTGAATTTCTGACTTCGACCTTCCAAATGCCTTCCTTTAAAAAAAATACTTATTCAAGGCACCTTTAAGATGAGATAATTAGTAGTACTGACTTCCGTATTGCTGTTCATTTGATACTTTTATTAAACGTGAGAGTGCACTGTTGAATTCTAGATTGGCTCACCAAAGTATGTACACACAGTACATAAAAAGCACATGTTCATTCCATATCTTAAATTTGTGTCAAGAATGCTCTTTTGACAGCAATTTGCTGTCTTCTAGTTAGTGGTTCTTTAAGAGTAAATGATAGGAGTGTTTATAATCAGTCTGGGCTACAGAGGGTAGAGAGGAGAGAACTAAGTGTCTGAACCACCCTCTGTGCAGCAGAAACAAGATCCACATGGAGCTGAAGAGATGAGAGCTGCTTTTTTAAGCTCGTCTCATAAATATTTAGAACTTTATTCTAAAATTGACATAGTGTTCATAATGTCACAAGTGTTTTTCAAGTCTCCCATTTCTAATTGGGAGACTGATTCAATATAATGAAGGACTGGAAGCCTTTTTTTCTTTATTTAACACATAATCTGGTTTTACTGTGTGCCTTATTCTCACGTGTATTCCCAAGGGTATGAAACTGAGAAAAACAGACCCAGAGAAACATGAAAGGGCTTCTGATACGTAGTGACAATGAAATTATAGTAATGCTAAATGGTCCATACTAAATGCTTCTAAGCATTATGGAACTGCCATCCTCGAGGACTGCTTCCAGAAGAATGGTCAAAGATTCAAGAACATTATCATGAACCAGCTACAGTGAGGGAAAACATAAATGTTTTAATGTAGTTTATTGCTAAAAGAAATGAAAAAAATATATCCACACCTCTTCCCAATCTTCATATTTAATTAGATATATTTAATTAGGCAAATAAATTTAAAAATTAAAACAGAAAAGATAGATAAACCATGTGTTTGATTAAAAAAAATCTCCTCTCAGTTCCAGTGAGAAAGAAAAAAATGCAAATGTTTAATGGTGGGAGTGTCTTCAAAATACAAAAGGAAACTTCTGCAGAGGGAAGAATTCAAAATAGATTAAAAATGTGGTTTTCTGTGTATGGAGATTGACCTATACTTTCATGGGAGAATGAGTAGACAAAAATACTGTCTCAGACACACAACCTTTGCTAAATTAATACCTTGGTCTGACCTTCTGTCCTTCTCGCCTTGGTCTTTCCCTTAGCATTCTCCCAGTTTCATTAATCTCTCTCTCTGGCTACTGAGTCTTTCACAGTGTTTGTATCATGTGAGCTGTCTTGCCACTGGCCTTCAGAGACACCACAGTCCTGGGGATGGAGCATGAAAGTGGCAGACAGGAAAAGAGGGCTGCATTTTGTCCTTTATTTCTTAAGACAATTCAGTCTATCAGATCCCGTTTTCTTTATGCATAGTAAAGGACTGGCATTTACTTATTATGAGAAAATACTTTAGCACATATAAGCTTAGCAAGTAAAGATGGAAGTAACATTCTTATTATTCATTCTATTTAATTTATACTTTTCTTGCTGTTTTCAATTTCTCCTTTGCTCTCTTTAAGCATAACTATTTCAAGCCTTTGTCTTTCCTTTGTTTTGTGAAATTTATCTCATGACAGCAACATAAAACAGCTATGAAATATTCTCACAGCCATACAAAAATCAGCAGTTGCCATTTAAAGTGAGCAAATGACTTGAAGTGCTGAAATTATTTATTTGTGCAAGTATGAGATGCATTTCACATGTCAGGAAGCACTGAATTTTGGCAAATGTTGACTATTTAATGCAGAACATGATTCATGCTACAGTATATCATGCAGCAGCCAGAAGAATCTAGGTACTCCAGTGTACTCACACTTGATCTACTAAACAGTCTACTGCTGTCTGAGCAGAGACTGAATGGCTCTGGAGACTGAATTATCCTTTCTACTTATGAGCTGGTCTTCCTATCCATCTGCTATTAAAGCTGTTGAGCACACTGGAAAGGAACTGATTTAATTGACGTGTTGCTCCCCAGGACTTCTAGCTCAGCATAGACTTAGTAAAATCATGTTTGACATTACATAAAGAAGCTAGCAGTTGAAAGTCTAACCATGTTTTATTTTATTCATGATTCATTGATGTGAGAATAAACACAATTCAGTTCATTGTGCTGACCTAGAAATCTAGTTGGACTATTCAATAGCAAATAATCTTATTTCAAAATAACCTGAAATATCCTGTAATAGAAACAAATCTTTGTAGTCTGGTTTTTCCAAATGAAGGATAAATGTCATGAGGAGAATAAATGTTTCCACTGTCAGCATCTTAATCTGTCTGATCTCTGAACTATAATTTGCAATATCATTGATCTAGTGTCATTCTTTTCCACAATAAATTAAATGTATTTGTAAAAAGAGCTGCTTGTTTAAAAGAAAATAGACTAATGTACGTGTCTATAAAAGAAAACTTCAATGTCTAAGAAACACTGGACAAGACAAGATAGATGACTTTTTAATATATATATGGTCATTACATTTAAAGAAAAGAAGTATTTACCCTTTGCTAGTTAATAAATAGATCACCAGTTTCAGACAATGACTGAATAGACTTGTCTACATCCAGCTGCATTTCATGTTTAGAGGGATGAATGTTACATGGTGGAGTAAACAATGACACCCAGTGGCCATATTGACTCAAGGCCTGTCTGTGTTCTGGATTCCCTCATTACATTGTTATTTTTTTCTTGGTTTTACATGTGGATTGGGTGTTTCTCCTCTTTTTTTCCCCACAGTACTAATGACACCATAGATGTGTTCTTCGGAGCTGAATGGTGTAACAGGTTAGACACAAAAAGCTCTATCCCTCTAGAAAGAGAAATAATAACATTTTCATCAATGGCAAGAGTCATAAATGTAAATCTATATAAACTGTGCTTATTGAAGAAACTGGCTCCAAAAAAATTTTGGAGCACAAGACGTGCTAGGTTGGTATGACAAGGACAGATAGTGGATATTCATGCTGTTTTCCAGAAAATGAAAGGTTTTGGATTGTTGTGTGTCATTATGTCAGCTTTAGGGGTGAAAATCTCCCCAACAACCCAAAACCCAACAAAACCCCACAATCCTTCCACTCAATCACCCCACTCCTCAAAAAACAACCAAACGAACTGTACAAGATCAAAATGGAACCTATATTAAGGACAAAAAGGATTTCGATGAGTTATGGTTTATCAGGAGATATGGGATATCTGACTCCTGCTGAGAGCAAAGCAGAAGCCAAGAACAGCTGACTCTAATAAAATTGGCTAGAAGATGCAAATCTGGACTGCATTATCTGGTTCTAACTGGCATACCATGAAACCACATATTTATTACTTTTGACTTCTGAGGAGCATCAGTCACTGTGTGATCTCCTGAAACAAAGCTAGTAAATAATTTCTGGCATGAGCTGAACCAGTGTCTGGTCTTCTCACAGGCCTTCTCATTGATCTAGAAATAATGAAGTAATTTTTTAAATGAATTTTTTCTCATAAAATACTTATTTTCTGAACGATACAATTGTAAATAGGGCTCTCCAGGACAGCAAAACAGTAAGATGCAAATTAAAATTACTCTATTTTCTACCTCATAGAAGCAATGCTCCTAATGATAAATGTAAGCCACTATTGTGTTGAATAGAGCATGTGAAGAAGACCAGTAAGAACTAAACAATGTCATGTGGAATTGTTGATGCAAGGTTCAGCCAGGATAATAACGTGCTAAGGCATTTCTCAAGGAACAGCAAAACTTTATGCCTGAGGAGCACAGAGAGGATTGCGGTGGCTACTACACGTGGTAAGGTAAAGATGTCCTTCTACAGGTGGTAGATGGGAGACCCACAACAGAAAGTAGATCCACTAATTCCTAGGAGGGAATGAAGAACTGTTGACAGGCAGAGCCTGTTACAGACCCTGCTAAGTTTAGTATCAATGGCAAAGAGAGATACTCTGTGCTGTCACTGTTCTGTTCAATCGATCCCCAGTGCACAATGTAGGTGTCATCCTAAATACAATTAAAGCAAAATAAAAAATGACTTAATGAAAAGATGAGTAGGTATGGAGGAACCAGTTGTAGCTTGTGCATGGGTGAAGTATAATGAATAAACTGATATTAGCCAGTAAAACTTTTTAACACTTTATTATAATACTTTTCCTCTTAACTAATTTGTACCTGTATCTCAAAGTCCTTTTTCAGACTGACTCTATCTTACCAAATTAACTTAGGTAACTTCAATGCCATTCTCTGCTTTTTCAATTTTTAACTATTTCATGCAATTTCTCTTCACTGCCAAATTTCCACCAAAACAGAGCATCTAGAATGTTCTCCATCATGTACCTTGCCAAGCTATCAATCTGAAGACCTATGATAGACTAGCAGGATTTATTAAAAAGTCCATTAGATTACAAGTTAAAAGAATCAAAATGATTATTAATTATTCAAATTGGTGAAAGAGAAGTAATACTAAGATTTCCAATTCATGCTGAGAAACTGATCTAATGAGATGATTTCTGTGTATTTATGAACATCTGTAAACACATTACTAATGATGGCTGCTGAAAAAGCTTTGGTATGTCTTCTATTGAGATATCACAGAACAATTAAAGCTGTGAAGGGGCCTCAGGAGGTCTCTAATTGAAACTCCTGCCCAAAGCAGGGCCAGCTCTGGGGTCAGTCCAGATTGCTCCTGCCTTGGACAAGCTGGAGCTTGAAACTCTTCAGGTACAGAGGTGGCTCAGACTCTCAGGGTCATCTGCCATGCAGCCTCACTGTCCTCAAGGGGAAACAGCTTGTCTTTCTATCCTGTTTGGAACTCTCGTCAGTTTATTCCTTCATCCCAAAAAGTACTCTTGGAAAAAATACGAAAGGAAAATCATGCTGCAACACAAATCAGTGAAAATTTTGTGATTGGCTCCAATTAGAACATGGTATTTCCCTTTTGCTTGTTTTCATTAATGTGATTGCCTGTTCCTTACTGAGAGCAGGTCTTCATGGCCTCAGTCTGCCTCAGTGTAAAAAGGAATCAGATCAGTCTCTGAATTCATACATCATTCTCTTTGTTTATTCTCCTCTCTTTACAGCCGCCTCCTACAGATTAGATGTGAAATACTCATGACAGTAAAGACTGGGGAATTTTAGTTCTCCAGATTCATTAAACTATCTCCTGCAGGATACACTGGACAAGCTTTTCATTTAAAAAGCAAGTGAAATAAAACTGTCAGTTCTGTTCGATAAGAATCAAATGAAGAACACCAACAATGACAACAATAAAATGTAATTGTAACAGCAACAGCAGCTGTCTCTTCGTGGGGGGCTGGTGAGACACTGTACACGGCTTTCCTGAAAGAAAAAAGAAAGTAAAAAAAGATGACAACCCCCAGCCCCAACACTAGAAATGAGTAGTCTGTGAAAGAGTCCTTATTTCCCTCCCAAATTGCATAAGGGATTTGTGAAACGGCTGAAACCTCTTGCTGCTACAGCTGTCACCTACACTTACCTTTTCTCAGTTAGGGAGCACAGTTAAGACCTTTTTATCTGTATATGGCCCTTCCAGTCATGCCATACGTTAATTTAATTATAGTACCATACTGACATGTCCTGAGAAAATGCTCTGCAACTGGCCAGGAGGACTTTGACTCTGGGAGGAGGAGAAATTCTCATCTCTCAGGGTTATGGCACTTTTTAGCAGACTATTATTTACTTTTTAAGACACCTACAATTATAATAAAGTTTTAAAATTAAAATAAAATATATTGATTTCATAGGAAACCATGTGCATATATTATTGAATATTTATTATTATTATTGCTATTACAAATATTATAAATTTAAATTGTCTATTTAAATATAAATAAATTTATGTTAGTAAATAATAATTATTATTCTTTTTAATGCACATTCTCAGAATGTGAGCACAAAAATGCAGATGTCATCATTAAGTTTTCCCTTCTCTTTTTTCTTGGGATTCCTTTTTCTCATTGTCCAAAACTCCCCCAAAATCTCTTATAGACACCACTCTTGTCAGCGTAAGGTACAAATGTGAGGCTGAAAAGAAGAAAAATAAAGTTTTTAGTGAGACACTGTGAGGGAAAGCCGAAAAAGGCAAAATCTTTCAAGTAGGTTGCACAGCCTTCTGTGCAATGACTTACATACTGCACTCAGGCAGTTTATTCAAAGCACTAACAAGGCGTGAGAGCAGCACGTACAGAACTCTGTCTATATCACCACTCCCAGATGGATCCTCCAGCCAAACCAAATTTAGAAAATACATATTGTGGCTTCATTAGTGAGTCATATGATAACATTTATTTTCTTATTAGTCAAAATTTGGAGTCTGTGAAGACATGGAATAATCAAGAAATAGCAATTTTCTTTGTCAGTTGCAAGGGAGCGTCACATCTTCTGCTATTACAAGATTCCTTATTAGAAATATAAATCTTGATGTTATCAAACTTCAGAAAATGCAGGAATAATTAGGATGTGAATTCTAAAGCTATCTGAAGTGTTACTTTTTTATTTCTTTTTTGTTTGTATGTGTACTGTGGTGGTCACTATTTTCCTCTTCATTGTTACAAGTAGTGTATATGAGATGGGATATTCGCACTTCTACAACCTGGCCACAACAACAACTTTAACACTGTAGACTTAGCTCTATGACATCAGCAATTTTTATGTTGTAGACTCTGCTCTATGATGTACTTCAAGAAGACTTACAATATGTCACCACCTCTTCTGCTTTTAAATAAGAAAATTCTAACATTTTTTTCTTCCAATAAAATAATCTGCTTTCTTTTTTCATGTTTTGCATTACAAAAGACCTAAAAGGTAAGGTCAGTTTGTAGCAGCTGGGCCTCAAATTCGTACCATATTGAATTCTAGCATCCTTTTGCTGCTAATTCTTTTACTATGATTCCAAAAGATACATTAAATAAATTTAAATATGTTAAATAATTTCATTTTCAGAAAGTTTTGGATATCCAGCAAAAAGTTTCTTAAGACTTTAACTGTTGTAGAAAATAAACTCTTCTAAAAGAGACCAGGATCTGCTACCTCAGAAAATGAGTCATGCAAATAAGGGATCATATTGGAAAATGTGGGCTGTAATCATTCTCAATCAGTAAAATGTAGATAATGATTCTTGTCATGCTCCAAGGATGATGTGAAAATTAATCTGCTAACAAGGACAAGATAATGATTTTTGTCAGTTAAGCATTATGAAGCATGACATTATTTTGCCTGTAAATCTTTTCAGTAATGTCCTTATTCATTATTCTGAGATAGAAGACCAAAGTTTTTGAGATAATAAATTTAGAAGAAACTCTCTAGAGCTTCATGAGACTTTTTCAGCAGAGGCCCTGCCCTCTAGGTTAGAAGGAATTCCATTTGAAATTCTAAAGTAAACTTTTCCAAAAGTTGTGTGAAGCAAACATTAGTCCCAGTGAGATCAGTAGGTATATTTGCCTCATCAGCTGTAAATGTAGAGGATCAAGAATGAGATTTTTTTCGGAAAACAGATTTTAATTAGCTTCCCGGCTGAAATGTTTTGACACGTGAAATCTGTGAGTTTAAAGCCACCTCAGAGACAGTGACAAACAGACCACAGGTCTCATGTACTTCAGCCACATGAGTAAAGACTGGAACAGGGATATTTACTCAAAGTCTGATGCAGCCACTTTAAGTCCAGGATCAAACCTGGAGATGTGAATACTAAACTGGAGAAGGACATATCCGTCTTCCCCACAGACAGGAGTATACACAAAGGTAACCAGCAGGTACCCAACAGCCACTGGGTAATTGTCAAAGGACCTACATACCCCTCAAAGTACTCTGTTGTCCCTAGTCACCCTAATACTTCAAGAACACTGACCTGTAAAAACACCTTCTCTACAAGAGTTCAATCACAGCCCCTGTAGCTCTGAGGATCCTGTTCTATCAGGCAACTGTTGCCTTCTTACATGTAGTGATGCTGAAACCCTTGAAGCATAACTCTTAATTGCAGATCCTGATGTCACTGCCTGAATGGGACTTTAGTCAATCACTGATCCTCACCATTTGCTTCTAGGTATTTTTAAACAACTCCCTGCACAACAATCTGGCTCCCATGGATTCCAGTTTTGGTCATTATTCTCTCCATTCACTGTAGGCTGTTTATCCTTCTCAAGCTAGGCAGCAAGTCATTTAAAAGTTAATCAGTGCAGTGCTCAGCATTTCAATAGCTGTCTCCTTTTATGTGTCTAGACATTAGCTGAGGAAACCAACTCAAAGAAATGAGCTATAGTTGTTGTCTGAAACCTCATACCTCATCCCTTCTGCATTTCAGAAATGGTTCATCAGAAAGCCTCTGTTCCAGACCTTAAGTTTATTCTGAGTAAAATGCACAACCAAAAGAGATCATTTTCCATGCAGTTCACACCAATGCCAGTCTCAATAGAAGAGTTGAATTTGTAAAATTTTCATCACGTGAACTGATTGTGTCCTATTTTTTCCCGTTTAAGATTAGAATTTTATGAGAACTGCTGTATGTAGGCCCTTATCGTTAGATGACTTACTAAACTGGACCTGCAAACATTTTCCTAATCCTGATCAATATGTAGATGTCAGCAGCATATGACTTGTTTTTAAACAAGAGCAAATGTTTCTATAGCTAACAGAGACTGTTAAAGAGGAAATAGGTTCTAGGATTTTATACTCTCATACACATGAAATGTATTTAAAAAAAGGCATATAAAACACAAACAGTGATTTGTTTGCTCTGTTCAGTAAAAGCGAGTAAGTCCAGTCAGCATCTTTGGGTGTTGCATAAGATACTAAAAGAAATTAGATACCATTTGTTTTTGCCTGAAGCAGAAAAATGGTATTCATGATGTATCTCATCTTTGTATTTCCTAAGCATTTATTAGTTATTGCTTGTTCTGTCATGTGTGTTTTTTTCTGTAGCTCATGCATAATAAGTGTGATTGCTGCATAACATCTTCGTTTATAATTGTTTCCAGGAAAATTAAGCACTGGATTTCATTTTCTAAATAAATGTTTTATTAACCAAGCTAATTATATCAGAAAGTATTAAATTCTCCAAAGCAGTAAAAATTTCATTTCTTTAAGCTCTCTTTCTCTCGTTCTCTTTTTTTTTTTTTTTTTTTTTTTTTTTTTTTTTTTTTTAATGTACATGAATTACAGCTGCAGCAGGGTGGAAAAATGCAGTCTGGTGTGCAAAAGCTCTTTATTGAAGAAAAAAAAAGCAACAGCAAAAAGGCCCCCAACTCCTCAGAACATGAGAAAATAGTATGCACAAAATCAATTGAGGCATACAACTAACAAAAAAGTATTTTAAATGTTAGTCTTACAGAAGGTCAAAAAAATTCTGTCTTTTTTAATTAGCTACTCCTACTAACAGAAAAATAATCAAAATATATGTATTAAGTATATCCTTAAGTTATTACTAAGTATTCCCTTAGTTAAGGGAATATTAGCAAGTCAGTGTTACTCTACTGTTACAGATTCATTGGCTTAATTGAGAGACCGAAACAGCAAAACCCAACATTTTTACTGTATTTAAGTGGGCAACCCAGGCCACATCTATTTTTTTGGCTACACCTCAGTCTGGGAAGCAATGCTGCTTCACAGCATTTCTGTTGATTTTAAATGATAACCTCAGCTTCTTCAGATCTCAGACATCCAGTTTTTCTTCCATGTATTCCATCGCTTAAAAAGAAATACAAGCAGGCAATGCAGACAATAACAATTTTTAATTACAGTGTCACCATTTTTATTAAAGATTTATTTATTGAAAAAAAAATTATTTTTGTTTTATTTTGCCATTATCTAGATGTGATTTTCCTATGATAGAAAAAGAGTAAAACAATGTCACCCTTGTCTATGCTTTCATTTTTCTAACTCTGAAGTGGGTAGTGTCTGAAAATTTTCCATGGGAACTTTTTCATTTTGGAAATATTGTTTTCATGGAATAAAAATAGTTCATTTGGAATTTATTAGCTAGAATACTTTCTTGACTGGAACACTGAATCACAGTAATTTGTTACGGTGTACTCCACAGCAAAATTGGTGACAATACTTTCAACAATTTGAATGGGGTTTTCTTGACCATCAAAATTCATTGTTTGTAAAATCTGAAATCTTTCACATTAAATACAAATTTTGATGAAAACATTTAACATAAAGGAAGGAATAAAAATGTCAACTAAAATGTCCAGCCTTTCAGAATGGACATTCTGCCACAACTGTCTGGGAAACTTTCAAAAGGTTTCTTTTATTACTCTACAACATAAGGAAACTCTTTTCAATATTCAAAGATCTCTGGCCAATTTTAGTGAAAATGCTTCCTTAAAAAGCTAAGAAACGAAAAAACCACTCTTTGTTACAAGTATTTCTGCATTGTCACATAATGCTTCAATACTTTTAAATTCTTTTCGATTCCCACATAGGTCTAAGTCTGGATAAAGTTTCAAGTTCAGACTTTAGTTTTATACTTATTTTACTACTGTGTCTTACTTTCTCTTAATTATTTCTAATTCGCTTTTCTTTGCTGAGTGAGACTGTCTCAATTTGCTGTCCTTGGGAGAGAAGCATTCAAAGAGGCATGCCAAAGGATATTAAAATGCTGAAATTTAAAAATTTGTTTACTAGTACCTGCACAAGCCTTGCCTGTACACCATTTAGCTTTATGTTTAGTGGATAAAGGGCAAGACTGGCAAACAAGGACATTTCATCTTGATTTATCTAAAGGGACATGAAAAAGAGAGTAACAGTTCTGGCTGCCTTTCCAGTGTCTCTCAAGCAAGACCTGGAAGGACCACCTGCAAAGATGACATGAGAATGAAAATTGTTTAGTCAATTTAGTAATTGGCTTCTCTATATGAAATTGCCAATTTCATTTAGAGGAACAATTACTGGCTTCTAGGGTGGTGGATTTGGCACATAAACTATATCTACTAGGAAATGAGCTGAGCACAAGGAGTCATTTTTTCAAGGTATGGTACAGGAATTACAAATAGCCAAGCCTACACCGTTCCTAACTTAAAATGGGTAAGAGAGTGAGAAGAAACACAGAGAAGCTCTTCACTCTGTTGAGTTGTTTGCTTTGCTGTCTTTGGAGCATTGCTACAGAGGGGGCAACAGAGCAGCAAGATTTAAGAACAATATACTACTAACTCCTAAGGGCTGGATGAAGGTAGCTCTACAATTTCCACTCAAAATTGTCATGCAATAATCTCTCAACTTCATGTACATTTTTCTTAAAAAATAAATTTAAATTTTGAACAATTTTAGACTGGATTGTCAGCTTTGGATTTCGGAAAAATGCCATGGACAGTTCAGGACATTTTCCAGTGACACGGAGAAAGTTGCAATTTTCATTATATATCTCCAGAATGAAATTTTACTGAAGCTAGATGAAATTCTGGCATTTACTTCTTTAGGATCAGATCTCATCCATAGCAAAAAGTTATTTCTTAACTACAGTCTCCCTAGTTTCGTTTCTTCAAGTCCCTGAGCTTGTATTGCTACAGAAAAATGTAAACTTCAGACCATGAAATCACTTCCTATTAATGCCAGATAGAAGGTGAGAGATAAGGGGATGCTGGGATTTGCAGATACGATAGCTTGAATTTTAAACCAAACAGCTGTAGGGAAGTAAAAGGCTCTCCTATGTGTTGGAAATGCTATCATTTCACATCTTATTTATCTATACTTATTTATACAAAAATATTAACTAAATCTTTATGAACTTCCAGATGAGCTCAAAAAGCAAAGAGCAACAATTGAGTTCACAACTTTTTCCTAAATCCATTTCTGCCAAATTTAGTAGAAGCTGGTGCCTAACTCAATTTGTGAAAATGCCGTTGAGCCATGAGAAAACTAAAGTCTCTTTTGGAAAATTCTATTGAATTAATTGCACGTGGCATCTAATTTCTTTCTGGTAGGGAATTCTAGTATATATTAGTCATCTAAAATGTGTTCCAAGAAGACCAAAAGTTTTTAATTTTTGGATTTAAAAATAATAAAACCACTGTTTGGTACAGAAAGGTATTCAACAAAGACAGCTTTACGGTCAGAATGGCTTTATGGACAGAACAGTGAAGACTGCATTGATATTAACATACTCTTAGAACCTGCCAACCAACATTAAGCATAGGGAAAAAAAGCGCAGGGAATAAACGATATAATTCCTTTGTATTTTCCCATTGAATCTCTTGAAATTGGTCTTTTTTCCTCAAGAAACTAGAGGTTAGAACAGGAATGCAAAACCCAGAAGCTGTGAATTGGGGTTAAAATAAACCCTGTAAGCTGCTAGGTTATGGGTTTCTCAGTGTAAAACACTAACAAAGTTGAAACAGTGATCACTTCCAGTGGAGGATTTATAATTTAAATGGAGATAGCTTTTTAGATGAGTGATGGCTAAGGTTGACTATATTTTTTCTCCACAGGAAACCCTGTTTTGGCTTTAGGATTGTTCATGAGTGATTTACAATGTGTTCCAAAAGGCAATCTTCAAAATGCAGAAGTAGAGAAATTGCACAGAAAGCTCTGTCTTCAGATCTGCTCAGCCAAAACTGTTGCAAGGGAAGTGGCTTTCTGGCCACTGCACTGCTCCCTGGACCAGTCTCAAAGACTCCCAGTCTTTCATCACTTTCGACTTTAATGTTCTCATATTTTTCTTTTTTCTCTTATGTCATCTGGAGGCAGCTAGAGAAGAGTAAAATTATTCCATTTTCGTATCCCTTTTTTACCTATATCATAAGTAGCTGGTGAGAAGAGCAAAAGCATATAAAAGAACACTTTGATAGTGATCTGGAAGATCTCTTACAGGCACTCTGGAGAGAGGAGGACACAACCTAGCAACCTAAGATAGAAAAGAAGAATTTTCCACAGATTATTTCCAGTTTGAAAAATTTAGATTTTCTGTCTGTTGTTTTTGACAATGATTGAGGGCATATTTCAGAACCTTTAACTATGGTACTTCCTGAGCAAAGAATCACCTTTGAAGGTGACAACTTGAATTCTAAAGAAATGAGCAATTGGGTGTTTTTTAGCAAACATGGTATTCTTCTTCACTTGTATATATTTCCTCAACTAGAGTTCATGGGTTGAAGTGAGGAAGAAAAGTAGTAAAAGTCACAATATTTCTGACTGTATTAAATTTTTGTCTATAATGTCAGCTTCTCAGGCAACATTAAGCAGCACTGTTGTCCAGGCACAGTATATTTGCTCAATCATTTCTCTGTAGTTGCAGCAACATTTTGGAGATGGGTGTTACCCTGGTAGCTGAAGCACGGAGCATTAACAACAGAAGCTGTTTCTGCAGGATACTTCAGAGTATTAAAAATCTCATTACCCCAAAGACTTGGAATGAGTCTAAAACACTGAAAAATTATTAGAAAGATTCATGCATTATTTCATCTGTATCTAAAACATCTGCAGAGTTCTGTGAGACTTGGAAACAATGTTGTGACTTGGGACTACCCTTTAGTGTACACTTTAGCGATAAAATGTTCACTTTTACCTATTTCTGGTAACATTCACTTCAAATAAAATTTAAAATAAAAAGAAATATAAGAAAGGTGAACAAGAAGGATAAGAACATCTCCCATTAAAAAAATCAAAAGATTAGGAGCTGATTAAAAAAAGCATTTTAAAAGTCTGACCGGGATATAAATTATTTTTAAAGTTCTTCGGACTACAAGATGAAGGTAAAGATTTGATCATTGTCATTAATGCACTTGAATAAGATCTTTTGACAAAATGTTTCTGCTTGGAAAATGGTTAATCAATGATCCTTAAAGAGTTGTATGAAAGGGTTAGACTTACCCCATTGCATAAGGTAAATAAGACAAATACAAAAAAAAATTTCAAAGGTGTCAGAAAATTTTGAAAATGAAGAATACAGGAAGATACCTCTCAATATGCAAAAACATTTAAATTAAAATTATAAGAGAACTACAATTTAAAAAATCATCAATTAAGATTTTAAATTTTTTTTCTGTAGAAGTTTATCTATTTATTATACAAGAATTGTTTCTAACAAATTATATTTGATTTATAAGACACAAAAGTTTGAATTAACAGAAATTATATTTTATAATGGAAGTACGCATTCAATATGTGTTTGTCAAATAGCTTTGATAAAACTTTGTAGTAGCACACATTATATTTCTGGGTTGTTCTTTAATTTTCAAGTTTGGGCTCAGAAAAGTCAGGCAAAAGTCTTTGGAAATGGCTGAGAAAATAGGGCAGAGGGATTTGAGATGTGGTGAATGGAAGACTACTTTTAGAGATTATCTAACTTAAAGCAAGAGCCGTTGAAAGAAGACAGAGAGTCAGTCCCTCATGTGTAGATAATGTTTGGTTGATAAGACTCCAATTAGCCTTAACCCACTTCTTCATCTAAAATGAAAGGATGTTTTTAAACATTCATCACATTTGTTCTGGAAGGCAATTAAATACACTAGTCACTTAGGAATGTGAGCTTTATTTCAATGTGAACCTGGCATTATATTTTTTAATTTCTGGAACATAGGTGTATAAAATAGGCAACAAAATGCACTGTAAATGAGAGTTTGAGACAGATTTGTATTTTATGTGTAAGGGCTTTGATAGCTGTGAGTGCCAAATGTTTTGGTTTTTTTTGAAATTAAAGTCCAAAAGCAGTTTCCAGCAGCATGTCTGGTCTATGTCAAAGAAATCCCCATGACTTTTCCTTTAGGTTTAGACTTGTAATTGTACAGCACTGTGAATTTTGATGCAAGTTATTTTTTCTTTTTAAACTGATGTCAACAAGATGCATTTCAGTGACCAGCAGGTCTTTCCAATACAAAAATAACAAGGTTTGACCATGTTTACTTCTTTTTGTCATTGGCCTAGATGTCTTGAAAAAGAGACCGATTCTAGTTCTCTCATCTCTCTGTTTAACTACATGGCAAGAACTGATTTTCAATATTCTGCTCCTGTTCCAAAGAAAGGATTTGTTACAGGGTGTCTTGTTAAATCATCCAGTCCTAAGTGCCTGAGTGTTCATCACATGAATGAAAGTAAACAATCAGCTAAGACTATGATTTGCCTGATCTGTACTGTGAATGTTGATGAGTCAAGGAATTTAGACGACACTTGTGATTCACGGTATCCTTTCTCAGAGTAAAATATTACATAGATGCCTCAAGATCTCCTGCTCTGAAGTTTCTTCTCTCTTTTCTTGCTTTGTCAGATGAAAATGCACAGATTTCTGCTAACTTCAGTGTAAGGTTTTTCCTTCTTGTCATCAAGTGCTGGAATGAAATTGGATTTTTCAGGTATCTGGAAGCTTTGATAGGCTTTTTTCTGAAGCTAAGAAACAGGGAAATAGAGAGAAATGAAGAATGCATTTAGTACTTATATCTTGGGAGGACTATTGACAGCATAATTCACAGTTCAAATTGCTACAGGTGGTTTTCTTTTAATGCTTCTTCCATTTTCCTTTCCAGGGCCCAGACACGTTGCTTGCCACTCTCATTTTGGCTTCCAGTACAGTGTATTGCAGTAGCAGCTCTTGAAATTTTTTATCCTCTTGGAAATATTTATTGAGAAAGAGATTAAAAAGGTGACTGCAAATTGCAGGGGCCTCTTTAGAACCAAATGTGCAAGCAAGGAATTCAAGGTAGACTAAGAGAAAGACTTCTGTTTTGAAATTGTGTTTTAGGCCATTAATAATACTAAAAAATGAGAGTCAGAAAATTTATTGAAGGTAATGGGAGAAAAAAAATCAACACCATTAACTTTGGATAAGAACCATTATCTGTTTCTAACCAATATTAAAAATATTCTATTAATACCGGTTATTTAAGAGATCTAGTTAACTCCTACTGTTACTTAGCAGATATCTGACCAACATAGTTATTTATCCCCTGTTACCTGGCAAATAGTCAGTAAAATCAGTATCTGGCTGAATATTTCAGAAACTTACTCAGTGGTGTATTTCTCTTCTTCCTGATTGTAAAATTGTCCTGCTGGGCTGATGCGATTGATTTCCATGTTTTATCTTAAATAAAATGGGTTTTGGATGCTTGGTGGCCCCAGGCTGGCTCTCTTTTCCTCTTGTTTCCTTGCTGTCACTTGGACAGCTAAAATTAATGTGTTGTCTGCTCCTCTTCTCTTGGATCTCTCTGTAGCTCTGAAGAGCCACAAGTTGAGCAATAGCACAAACAAAATATTAAGAATTATCTCACTGAAAACACTGTTATGTCTTTTAAAGGATAGTTAATTTTCAACAAAGATAACAGAGATTTGTACGGGCAGAAATAAAATTACAGTTAGCTGAGAACTATCTAATCTATTATAACTATCCCAAACTGTCTAATCAATCGCAGGCAAAAATATTACCCATAAAATATCCATATTATAAAAACAGATATCCAAGATGTACTGAAGAGAAGGAAATTGTTATTTGTTGCATACAGTAGTAGAAAAGAAGCAGACAATTATTTATAAAGTGAAATCCTTTGTAAAAATGATGTGGTGTGTTTTGCGTTTCAAAATTTCAGGTCTTATTCCCAAGTGAAAAAAAGGAAATGTGAATCATCAGTGAGAAAAAAATAGAAAATTTTGTTTATCTTAATTTACAACCTTCACTTGCAAGATTTTCTGAGTTATTATTTATTAATCAAAAAAGTATGCAAAGATTTAGGTCACAAATAAGTATGTCAAGTCACAATATGTTCTCCCAGAAAACATTTTTAATATATAATTAACCACCAGAGAAGTTGTCTTGGAGACAATGTGTTTTCATAACAGAGAGAGAATGAAAAGACAGTACTTGACTTTCCTCAATAGCTTTATATCTCTGATGGGGTTTTGGAAGGGCTAATTTTTTTTTATCAAACATTAAAATTTACCAAGACTATTTTTATGGTTGTTTCCTAAGAGCAATAGCACCTTCTGGTTTTGAATAAATCAATTTTTTTTTAACCTGCCAGTATGCTTGAAAACCTTTTAACCCCACAGGAAATATAATGTTCTTCTGGTCTATCTCAAGCCTAAAGTCTAGGAAAAGTCTTTTGTTCCAAGAAGTGAATTTTGCTAGTTTTTAATGAATTCTGAGACTCATCACCAGAGCCTGACCACAAATGAATTTATGAACAGACTACCTGATCTAAGATTTTAAACACCTGCCAATCAATGTCTTACGTGTTAGTACAAATGTCAGAGACTGCTAAATTGTCTCAGGCATTATTGATACTTCCTGAAAATCTATAGCTTTGCAACTGTTGCCTGAAAGTTTTTAAAGAAACCATATACTCTTTAATAGGCCTGGGATTCCTGTGCCAGTTTGGCCAAAATCTAGTAATATAGACCCTGAGAGAAAACCAGGTTGCAA
>VZTD01005247.1:2353558-2412259 GCA_013397725.1 Rhagologus leucostigma
ATCTCTGTGTCCTTGAGAAGCTGCTTTGGAAAGTTCATCTGGGTTTTTTTTTTTTTTCAAGCTCAGTTTAAAGGTACAGAAAAGGCACAATATTACTTTCTGGGCATAGAGCATGATAGGGGATACACATGATAGAGTCACCCCAAGACACAGGTCATTATATTTTACGTCCTGGAATCACTGCTGTTTAATCATCAGTTAATACTGAGAATTCATTGCCTGTTCTAATAGGATGGAGTGCAGCAAAATGTGTTACGAGCAAAGTACAAATTTTGTTTTTAGAAATGCAGTCTTTTTTTGATTAAACTCAGAACCCGCAATGAAATCAATTTTAAAAGAACAATGAGGATATGTAGCAATTTGTTAACAGAATTACAAATATATCAAAAGATTCTTTTTATTAACTAAGTAAAAAAATTGAATACTCAAACTTAAAAAATTAAGTTGTTAATATTGTAAGATTCCTATATTCTGTCAGAAAAAGAAGGTAAATTTGGCCTGCATGATGTATTTGGTTTTGACAATTGACAATTTGCAATTAAATGCTGTTTCAAATGTGCATGAAAGTATGGAAATGTCAAAAACTTGTTGATGGAGTTTTGTGGCATTCTGCACCAAATGCTAACTAATCTTAGGCAAAGTAATTAACTCCTTCTCATAATCATCAAATCTGAGCTTCTAACTTTGGAAAATGAGGCAAAAGTATTGACATCTGACATATAATTTTGTTCTTGCCCCTCTTTTCTCTCCTGTTCTGCACAAAGTGAAGATTTTTGTTTTCTCAGAATCACAGAATCATAGAATTGTTTGGGTTGGACGGGACCTTAAAGGTCATCTAGTTCCAACTCCCTGCTGTGGGCAGGGGCACCTTTCACTAGACCAGTTTGCTCAGAGCCCCTTCCAACTCGGCCTTAAACATTTCCAGGAATGGGGTATTCACAGACAATCTGTTCCAGTGCTTCACCACCCTCACAGTAAAGTATTTCTTTCTAATAGCCAAGCTAAATCCGCCCCCATTCAGTTTGAAGCCATTACCCCTAGTCCTGTCACTGCATGCCTTTCCAAATAATATTTTTCTATCTTTTCTGTAGGAAAGTACCTTCTGGTACTGAAAGGCTGCAGTTAGATCACCCTGAAGCCTCTTTTCCAGGATGAATAATCCCAATTCTCATAGCCTTTCAAAGATAAACTTTTAAACTTGACAGAAGTTTACTACAGAGAAATTGAACACTGGACATAGTCAGGTTTAATATTAAACCTCTTATATTACTTCTCATTCCTTTGAGAACAAATTACTAGTAATTTTTTTTTTATGCAGGTAAGCATTGCTTTTACAACAGAAAATTTTAGTACATTAGACAAGTGGAGTTGTTCCAGCACAGTGAACACAATCAGCTGGGTAAATGTTAAGACAAGTGTTGTCAAAACTATGGACACATTGAAAACAATAAGTAGCTGAAAAAATGTGTTAGAATTTGTAGGTACAGTTCGAGCATCTGTTTTACACTCTTGTTGAAGTAAAATAAGTAAAAACATTTGAAGACCCATGTGGTAGACCCTGAATTTGAATTAATAGTCTCTGTAAAACCCATGGGAAGAGCAAGGGTGTTTGCAGCATCCTACTCTCCCAAGTTACTATATTATCGTAAACTTGGACTCTCCTAACCCAGGTGAATTCGGTTTCAAAATGTTACAAAATTAGAATATAGACTGAACAAAAGTGCATATGTGAACAGGAAGCCCTCAGGCAAGAAGTTGTCGTGGCTTCCTTAGGGTCCAGGAAAAGTAGTCTGGTTATTACGAAAAAACCTGGCTGACAAACTTTTTCCTTTTAGAAAAGTAACACTGACTGCGTAGGTGTCAACACTAAAAAGAGAAATGAGTACATGCATACTGGACTGATAATCCACAAAACAGTAAGACTATGAGGGTGTCCATTCCCATTTACGTCAACACTTGATGATTTTTACAAAATTGCGTATGCTAGTATGGTGAGATTGAATTGTATCAGAAGAAAATTAAAAAATTAAATCTGTTGATTTATTTTCTAAAATCATTGTCTAAGATCTTTGAGACAATTACAGAAGTTCAAATTATTCCTAAGCAAGGACTGAGAAGAAACCAGTTTTTCATAAGTAAGAGATATAATTTAGCTGGAAATAAGTATTGACAATTAACTTAACAAACAAAGCTGAAGTAAGTTTTTATAGCTTTGATGAAATATGCTTATCAACAGTGTTATTACTCACAGTACATATTCTAAATCCCTAAAATATTGCCTAAACAGCAGTTTACGTGAAAAAATTGATGCATTCATGTGCATAAAGGGGTAAAGTATACACTACATGTTAGCTCGGTTCATACACATCTGTAAGAAAATTGTTTTGTTCACCTCTAACCACTAGAAAAACTTTTAATTTGACTCATGTAACAGAGAAGTTCTAGACCCTTATGAAACACAGTTTTTCAGGCCATACATATACACTCAGTTTTAAAAACTGCGTTATAAAAACATGACTTCAGGGTTTCATAGCCCTGAAATGACTTGGGATACTGTGCTGGTTTTAACAACCACGAGGAATTAAACTCCAAATAGCTACTCCCTTTCACCCTGCCTCTTCCAATAACGGAGGAACAATCACAGAGTTTTAAAATTGGAATAATAATTTGCTAAAATCACAATAACCACAGCAGTATTAATAGCAAAAAGTCATAAAGTCATAAAGTTGATATCATAAAATTTATGACGTCATTTTGTGGCTATTAAGTCTCTGTTACTTAAAAAAAAAGATTGTAAGAAAATAAGAAAGAAATCTCTAACAAGGCCATTAAATGGAAAGACACAATTTCTCTCTGAGAAAAAAATCATGACTGTCAAATTGCTGTAGACTGAAATTATTAGACCTGAGAAATTATTCTTATTTTCTTCTTGAGCACATTCACTCTTCCTCAGGCATTCAGTGTGAGGTATCACAAGAGACTAAACTAGATGGACCTTTAATTTGATGTGGTAATGGCTATTCTGACATGTTGTATCTTTTATCAGCAAGACAGGTGAAGGAGAAGAGGGGTCCAGATCATTCCCAGTGGAAAAATAAACAATTCGTGTTTTACATCCTGCTCCATTGCATAAGAGTAAGAACACTGATCAGTTTGACCAAAGGCAAAGAGAAGAAAGCTTTTCAATCATCCAGGCAGCTGAAGAGCCAAGTGTGTGAGTGAGCTCTGAAAACTGGAGTTGTTTATAGAAAGACGTCATTACACCGTGCAGAGTGTCCACTGCTGAGGCACCCCTGCTGGCTTGGGGTAGGAAATTGGTTTTCCACTCTCCCACTGCAGGGATGTGTCATTGTTTTGCATCAATATTCCTGTGTTTGAACCATCTAGGTTGGGGGTTGATGAAAAACAAAGGACTGCTAATCGGTGTTCTTAAAATGCAATGAAATAAATAATGACAAATTGGACAGAAACGGAGGTTTTTTGTATCATTCTTGGCTAAGAATTTGATTATGAAAGGAAAGCCAATTTAAGAAAGGAAAATAAAATAATTTCCCAACAATGTTAAACTGTTTAAGAGTATCTAGAGACTAAATACTAGACACAGACACAGAAATAACTGAACACTGCTTAAGTCCACATGGATTATTCAGAAGCTTAGAGTCAGAACAAGCATATTCCATTAAAATTTATAATTTGTATATAAATCCCATTCCAACATTTGATTTACATTTAGGTATAGTTTAGAAAACACATTCAGAAATATGGTGAATTATAATGCTGCATAGATTCTATAATGTTTTCAATCTCAGCAGGAGACAAGGAATTTGCAGAAGAATTGCTAATACAAGATAATTGGGAGGTAATAAATCCTAAAACTTTGGGAAAATGGGCATCTGCAAAAGTATCTCCAATCATTTTTCCAAATCCAAATAAACCCGGTTTACGAGGGCATTGCTTTCTGATGCATAATAAAAAGGCTAACTAGGGGATTACTTCAGTTGAAGGATGTTGCTAGATTGCTATTATGTTACTATTATTATTGCTATATACTGATACCAATGCAAGCAGTCTGCTATATAATGCCAAGAATAAAATTAAGCAAGTCATTATTTTCTGAATTAATTATTATTATTATTATTGCTATTATTATTATTATCAATTATTATTGCTACTACTTTAACAGCAAACAGTATACTGATATTTCTCTAAAGAGAAAATTCTATTTGTTAGAGATCAAAATAATGCTTTTAGAAAACTGAAACTTTTAAAAAGATAGATCAAAGAACTTTTTGTATTTGAGTAATTAGATTTTTTTCTATGATCAATTACATTTTACTGCTTGTTTTGGTTGTGCTTAATTAACAGAATTCTGCTAACTCTTCACCATGTCTAATGATTATATACTTTTTCTGCTTCATATGTTGTCTTTTCTTTCCACCTTAGGAATTGGTTTACCAATTTTGTGTATTCAAAACACAATTCTGATTAAAGCCTTGAGAAATTACATAAAATTTTCCACCACCAGATGAATGCAGTCTTATAAAGTGTTTCTTTAGTGGTGCCTGCCTCGTTACCTTACTAACTTTCTCTAATGAGTCAAATAACATGCAAAGCTCTATCTCTAGACTTGGCAATTTTTAATGTAATTTCACTTTCTAATTCTGCTCTGCATGAATTCAAGGATAAAATAAATACCTTCCAACCAGCAGTGCAATTCCACTTGCATACGTGTGCATTCCAAATCTCCAACTCTCCATTCTTTTAACAACTTACTGACTTACTGATGAAGTTGCCTTTCCCTGACATTGTCAACCAGTGCAGTCAACAAGAATAAGAAAGTACTTCCCCACTCCTTTGTTTAATACTGCCCTCCATCCTTCCTTCAATTAAAAGTGCTCTCCACTTGCATGTAAATCACATTCTATGTGATCCCACCCAGGAGGAAAAAGGAAAATGGTGAATTCTACAAAACCATTACAAAAATTTAATACATTTTTGAAGGGATAATAATTAGTAGAATCTGAAGTCTACCTGACGTATGATGAGACTGGAACATGAGTCACCAACACAATAATGGAAAAACAGTTACAATCTAACACAAAAGTGGACTAGATAATGAGAGCCAGTATTGCTTTAGGCTTTCTATTTTGTTACTTACGTAACTGCGTATGGACTTCAGACAAAATTTGAGGAAACTGTTTTTAAAATTTTTGCCTAAACCAGTTTCATGTTTGTGATATAGTGTTCACTAACAGTCATCTGCTTCCTCAGTTTGAAATTTTTGGTTTTCCTGAGTTTGACATTCTACCAATTCGAATATAGCCCACTCAAGAAACAAAGTACTTGACTGGGTGGAAAATTATATGGGATAGTATAATAAAGCAGTGATTTGGAAGGGTCAGACCTGATCAGGTCAAATTGCAAGTATGTATTAAAGTAGGATATAACACATCAAAAAAAGAAGAAAAATCAAATACATTTATGTTCAAAAGAAACGCTTGTTTTATTCTTTGTTTTTATTTGTGCTTGAAGCAGAAATGGGCACTTATTTTCCACTTTTTTTTTTTAGTGTGGGCCAATTGAACCACAATGAAGCCAATAAGAGTGAGACACAGGTATATCTGGAACATGCACTGTTCATCTGCAATTGTATGCAGAATGATTCCTCCAATAGAAAAGGTGAACTAAAAAATTTGGAATGAATTTTAAATGGAAGTGACATTTGAGTAATTTCTTTCAAGTGACATTTGAGTAATTCTTTTTCAGTCAGAATTTGAGCTGGCTAAATATGCTGATAATCTGATATTGATTACTGTTTAATAGCAGCAATGCAAATGAATGGAATGGAAAACATGGGACACACACCTTTTTTGGCTGTTAGAGCTCTAGCCTTATAATGCAATCACAAGGAATAGTAATCCATTGGGTGAGTGTTAGGTAGAATTGCTTGTCTTCTAGAAATCCTGTAAAAATTGCCAAAAGATTTGTAGAGAAAAGCTAAATTCTGTGTCATTATGAATATGTTTATTTTCTAATCTGTGCTTGTTAAATCAATCTGTATGTGTGTAGTACTGTGGTAGGATTTGCCTTCATCTGAACAGTCAACATGCTGTACTAGATATGGGTTCCAAACAAATCAGTTTCATCGGTTTAGAGGTAAAGCAAGTCATGGACAAAAAAAAGCCACAATCGAAATATACAGGAAATTAACCACCCAAAAAATTTACCAAAAACTATTGCTCTGGGAGTTACTGGGTTAAGCAAATGTGACATTTATAAAAGGAACAGAGAGAGCGCTCCAAACAGTGATATTCAGATCTGGACATAACCCCCTCTGAAGAGCAAGTTTTGGTTCAACTCATTTGGCACAGGAGTTGCTTCTGTTTTGATTTTGAACCCTTTGACAAGACAACACTTTCTTTAAATTCACAGCTACCACACAGAAGTGATGCTGGTCAGAGTGGTCAATTCACAGAAGATTTTATCCATAAGATATTATTCTCACAAATGACCTGTAATCCCAGGTACTCTTCTAGTTATTCGCCTTTTGAAATATTACTGATCACCCTACTTAGGAAATTGAGTGCTTTTGAGATAGGCTTAAAAATTTTCAAATCTCTAGTTGCGAGAAAAACACAACTCAAACATACAAAAAAAGGGAGAGGAATGAAAATCATGAGCAGCCAAGGAAGTTTTCGAAAACAAATGAAAAAGAAAGTTTAAAATAATAAAAGTTATTTTAGAAGTTCTGTGTGGTGAAATATCTCATCTACAGTGAACACTGAGGAAAATACAGCATATAAAAGAGGAAATTAAGCTACTATAAAAATTTCAGAGAAGTAATTTTCTCAGTGGTCTTCCATTAAGATTATTTATTTCATGCAGTAAATTGGCTGTGTTTTTTTCTACAGATTTCAGAATTACACGGCCAGGTTAAAAAAAAAAAAATCTCATCCTTTTCATCAGAAAGATAAATTGGAGAATATACTAGCCTCTAAATATAAGGAGGAAAATACTTCAGGGTATCTGCTGAGTCTTTCGGTCTTTTTAAGTTGTCTTGTCTGCTATTTACATGTAACACATTTATCTACAGCCTAACAGAAAATGTACATTTCTATAGCAGTTTCTTTCTGTCTAAACAGATATGAGATAATTTATTACTTGTGCAGTGTTAAAGACATCCACTAGATCAGATTTTTACAGGGTTATGCCACACTGTTTCACTGGTTGCCACTGCTCAGGCCAAATGTTCCAGGCACTTCAGTTTTGTTCTATTTTTATTCTTTTTAGAAAACAAATTGACAGTCATGGTAGATTTTTCAAAAAAAAGAACAATTTAATAATTAAGGTAATAATAATAAATAACTTATTATTTTCCCAATTTTAATAATTGTGTCCAGCTCCGAAGTCATCAGAACAAGAAAGACATGGGCGTGTTGCAGTGAGTCCAGAGAGCCATGAAGATGATAAAAGGGATGAAACACCTCTCCTACGAAGACAGGCTGAGACAGTTGGTTTTATTCAGCCTGGAGAACAAAAGACTCGGGGGACATCTTATTGTGGCCTTTCAGTACCTGAAGGGGGCCTACAAGAGAGTCAGAGAGGGACTTTTTACAAGGTCATGTAGTGATATAACAAGGGAGAATAGCTTTAAACTGAAATAGGAGAGGTTTAGATTAGATATCAGGAAAAAAATCCTCCTAATTAGGAGAAACTCTGCTGTAAGGATGGTAAGGCACTGGAAGACGTCGCCCAGAGAAGTTGTGGGTGCCTCATTCCTGTAAGTGGTCAAGGCCAGCTTGGATGGAGCCCTGAGCAATCTGATCTTGTGAAAGGTGTCCCTGCCCATGACAAGGGTGTTGGAACTAGATGATCCTTAATGTCCCTTCCAACCCAAACAATTCTATAGTTCTATAAAAGAAACATAAGAAGGCAAGGAAGTTTGTAAGACATTGTATCATGTACATATATTATTTTCAGGATTATATTCTGTAATTCTTATGTATTTATTATTACAGTAGTGTCACAACTGAGTGTGTCTGTAAAGGCTGAATATTTTACAACCACAGTACATAGCACAGTTTCTGCCTAGAACACCCACAGGTGAATGTAACAGAAGCTGATATAAATGAGATTCATGCATTTGCAGTTGCACTCTGCATTTTTCCACTCCACTTGTGCTTCTATAGCCAGACACATGTATTTGACATTTGTTTTCTGAATAAGTATGTGCAGATGCAGTTTCACAATATGGGTACATTTCCATTTCTTGTGGGGTTTTTATCAACATACTAATTTTGTATCAGCAATTGCTTTTGCTACTAACAACACTTTTTCCTTCTTATTTTTTTTAGATTCTGAAAGCATCACTATCTTTGAAACCTACAGTAGACATTGACTGGTGGTGCCCAGAACTTAGATAATATAAGGATTTAAATCCTTCAGCCCATCAATCATGCATTGTTCCCAGTCCTGAAAAAAAAAGAAAAGAAAAAAATGAATGATAGTGTAAATCTAACTAAATTTCACCACTAAGACGTACATTGAAAGCACTGGTACTTTTAAGGAAAAATTGCAAAGATTAAAGATATTCACCTCTGGCAGTTTTAAAAGTAAAGTGCAGTTGTGCACCACATTATTCCAGTCAGAGTGACTGACCTTGGGACTGTGATGATCATTTGAGTGACAGGTTGGACACAGTAGTCTGGCTCTCACCCTAAACCTGAAACCCTTTCAAAATTCCTCTTCCTGCTCCTTTAGCACAGGGTTGTTTAATTCCTCCTGCTGATATGTTCAAAACCTTTACTTGTCTTGAAGGTAAATAATCCTTGGGTGGGAGGGGACGGCCTGCAGTAAAATTAGGAAAAAACAAAAAGGTTAAAATGCCATCTTGTTGACAATTTTAAATTCATACCTAGAATTCACAAGTTACAACCCTCCATCTAAGCTTTGTGACAGGGATTAACACAATTTATTGGGTTTTATGAAGAATCAATAATACTAAAAAGATGTGGTTTCTCTTCTGAGTGCTGATAGGATACAGATAAAACTTAAAAAAAACCTCAGAAGATGAAGAATCACTGAAACTAATAAGTTGCACCCCTGTGCACTATTCTCTGACATCCAAGGAAATGGAGGATCTCTGTGTATTAGGGTGCAATAGTCAAAATGGAGGTACTAAAGAAAAAGTCAAGGTAGAATAGCAGCATAGAACTGCCTAAAATGCCAAGTAACCAATAACAGGGCAGGAAAGGTAAGGCCACATTTTCAGTTCCTAATCATTGCTGCTAAGTGCCAGGTATAGATTATTAGTTCTTAAAATAATTATAATGTGGTTTGTGATTTGTTTATAAAGTCGCTACATAGTAGCAAGTCATCTTTTCTGCCATGAGGTTCATCATGGACTGCTGGATTAGATGGAGTTGACCTCTACGGGAGGATATTCAGTGTGAGACAGAATTTACACAGCATTTGAACTCACTGGCTCCAAAATGCTAAACTCAGCATACTCTTAACTAATGCAATAATTCATGTCTATTCATTTCCACTTAGGTTTTTCTCTCTCTACCACATAGCTGAGAAAACAGGCAGTTGAGTTCTTTCATCCTTGTTTTGTATACTTGTGTAGAAAAAAAGCAGACCTTAAAAATTTTTAATAATTTAAATTTGATTCATAAATACATCCCCTTCATATGTTGGTAGAGTTTAATTGAAGTCAGTGGAGTTTTTTTGACATAAATATTGATGAATACAATATTGAATAAAGCCTTTTAAGCATTGTTTTCAGAAAGCACTCAAGTGATTTATACCACTAACCCTTCTTTTTTTTTTTTAATATTATTCTCTTCATACTTTTCTCTTTTTCTTCTCAAGTTGAAGGAGAGAGAAAACTTCTCAAGAGAGTAAATCAGAGTACCCGAGGCTGGTCTTCTGCTCTGAACCATTCCTTTGTGGAGGTTTTATTCACCACTGGCCATAGATTAAATTTCTTCTCTTTCAAATCGGTCTTTCCAAAGGCACCACCCCTAGTATTGCTGCTATTAAAATGAATGGAACTTTTTCACCAATGCTGAATACTTCTGCAAATCATACTTTTTGTATCAAAGCTATTTCTTTCGCATGCATTCACAGGATCTCTTGAAATAACATCATATCCTCGTTATTTTCCTATTATCTCTGCTTTTGAAGCTATATACTGCAAGATTTTCATCCACAGAACCATAGAATCATTAAGGTTGGAAAGACCTTCAGGAACACCAAGTCCAACCTTTGACTGACCACCTCATCAGCTAAACTACAGCACCAAGGGCCACATCCAGTTGTTTCTTGAACACTTCCAGGGATGGTGACTCCACCACTTCCCTGGGCAGTCCATTCTACTTTCAGTAATTGCATGGAATGGCCCCAGACCACAACTAATCCACAATGTCAGAGTGGAAATGCCTCCTACAGATCAGTCCGATCCTTTTGACATACGGCACTGCTGACTCTGAGAGTAAAAGTTGAACAATTTACATGAGTTTTATGTAAAACTACTTGCAAACACTGAAGCCATCAACTATGTCATCTATCTCACATTAAGTTTTATAGATAGATAAGAATCAATTTCAAGAGTGTTAGTGAAGTTCTGTGAATCTTATTTATTGCTATTTATTATTCTTAAAATCATCATTATTTTTGAGTTTTCACAACACCCTCAGTAAAATTCAACATGTAAGAGTCTTCCACCATATTCCATAAATTTCTAGAACCATGTTTACAAGTCCCTTATGAAAAATTCTTTCTCATGGATAATGTCATTGTCAAAAAAACTCATTCCTGCTGAAGAAGAGGACTCAGAGCATGAAGCAGTATGTGTATGCACTTCAGTAGTCCCTGAAGTAAAAGCTTATGATGAGAGGAAATCTAAAGACTGAGGTAGATAAGACACTGTATGGATGTCCCAGTAGACCTTAACTACTGATCAAGGTAGAGAACTCAATGTTCAATAGGAATTTATTAATTACCTGATTTATATGATGTTCCACCAAAAGATATGAATCTACTAATCCTGATAATGATAAATACATGACAAACATTTGCAGGTCAGTAGTATATCAAACCATGCAGTTTCTATTGGAAAGCAAAAATCACGTTTGCAGACGTGAATTAGACTGTGATTTCAGTTGGTCTCATGTCAATCCAGTGGCTTCTGTTGAAATCTCAGAGCTGTCTGAAAATACCCATGAAGTCTTCAGCTAGTGACAAAGCATGACATGATGAAAATGACTGAACTATAATAAACTTAAGCCCAAAAGCTGCTCTACTGCAAATTGTCTCTTATTTTATTATGGAAAAACTAAATTGCATCCTAACATTCTGTAAAATGGAAAATATGAATGAAAATACAGAAAATCAGTATGATATATTTCTGCTGCTATACTGTAAGATCATTCACCTATGCACTGAAGATAGTTTCTCTACATACTGTGAGATGAAACAAGAAGGCTCCAGCAGCAGTAGCTCTAGCCCAAATTCCACATCTGGAACTGCTTAGTAATGTATATGTAAAAATTATTTTGATAGACAACACAATATAATCCCACTCAGACAGAATTACACTCCTAAGTAATGTTACTGGCTCAACTCAATAATTCTAAAACTATTGCTAGATATAGATTTTCTACTGCTTGTTTTGCTCCGTCTCATAGTTAAGTTGAGTTTTTAGTTAAAGACTGGAGGCATTGATTCCATAGAAGGACAGATGTAACATAAAAAGTACATTTTTCTGCAGATTAATTCCTCCTGCTGGTTTATGAATAGCTGATGTCTCAGTATAACAGAGAAATCCAAGCAGCTGTAGCAATTAGACATGACAAAACATTTTCCACATACTGTTTTGTCTAATGAACTGTCAGAAAGTGCAGTTTCCCTGACTTTTAATTACTGCACCACCCACAGTTAGGACAAGTTCACCTGCCTCTTCTGTCTGAGACTTAATTCATCTTCTCAAATGTGTCCTTATTAAAAGTGAGGGGTCCCAGTTTGTACTTTTGCTAAAGAGTGAAATGCAACAGAAAGAATATTATGGTAAGTGGTATCTTTCAGAGCGGCCATCCTTTTTTCATTTAGAAAGAATATTCATCTGCCTACCTATGGATCAAATTGTTCGTGTTCACAAATCAACATGAGTTTAATCATCAAAAGCAAGCTTTACTTGACAAACATTAAACATTCTACTTATATCTTGAATAAACTAGTAGACTGAAAAGAAAACAATCTCGGCACTCTCCGTATCTAAGATTCCAAGAAAATTCTCCTTAAGCATTTGTTATATTTTATAAATCTTAATTTTAGCTACTAAAAAACTAGGTATTTCATTGTAACTATAGTGCAGCATGCATTTGGGTTGAAATCTGGCATGTGTGGGAAATAATACATTTTAGGTAAAATGTTATTCCACAAGTCTGAAATACAAAGTTCTTTGCATTATACTTTTTCAGAAACAGTTTCCTTATTATCTCCTTCTGTGTTTGTTATTTTATTAACAGGATTCTCATCAAGACAAAAACCATGGGATTTTGTATTCATTTTACTACCTATAAAAGCCTTGCTTGATATGAAGGATGTTTTTATAGTAATGTTATAACACGAACAACAAGAACATAGAATGTTGAAACAAGGCATCTATACACATAAACTATAAGCATAATCTGTCTATTTTTTGGTAACTACAGTGCCCCAAAAGACATGTGACAAAAAAAAAAAATTAACTCCTAAATAAAATCTTCATTCAAAACAAAGGAGTTCTCTGAAAGTCTCCCTTAGCATATGCATTAATTGTAAAACTAAAATCAAGGCAAGTTCAGTGAAAAGCTTCACTTTAAATGATATATTGATGCTTGCTTATGATAGCCACAAGTTAAGCAAAGTTTGAGGAAACTCTGTGAAGCTCAGCTTTCCACACCCACAGCAAGACTGATTATTCTCCAGGGTGGAAAGACTAGTGATCCTGAGACAAACTAAAGTGCAATTAAAATTTTAAACAGGAAGATTAAGAGAGTGGGCTTTCTACAAGAGTGCTTCAGGACTGTGGAACTGTCTTCAGAAGCTCTCTATGGAGAAACATCTGTGTCTCCTCAGATGAAAATGCCAAACAATGACAGATACGAACACATGTGTGTGTTCACATGAGTGGGAGGCTTGCGTAGAGGTGGCATACACAACTCTGGTTGGTCATGGAGAGGAGGGTGGAAAACAATATCATTATACAGAGAGTCAAGAGAAGCCCAGGAATTCCACAGATAATGCAGTGTGTTGGGGTAAATCAGGATTCAGGTTCTCTTGTCTGTCTGAACCAACCCCTTAAGCTGTATGAAAGAGTGAAAACATTAAACCGGTCTTTTAAGACTATACCAAATCATGCTTGCTGAAAACGTCTGGCATAGGGAAGAAAAAAATACTTGGTGGCAGGAAGACTGAGTAATAAGGCTTATCCTGCATCTTTTTTTGTGTTTAAAGATTTTTATTAATAATGTAGGAGAATAAGAACATTTGAAAAACAACACTTAAAGATGCATAGTTTCACACCTGCTGTGAAGTGAGCATTTTATGTATGGAATATAATATTTAGATAGGAGATCATATCCAGTATAAATTGCCAGAGGTGCTCAGATGCTACCTCATGTTCAGGATGCAACCTCGTATTTCTGCAGATACGGACCTTTCAGTGTTCCAGAAAGGAAACACTAACCCATCTCATCTTGAAAAAGGAGAAGTTCCCTGCATTGCTCCCCTATCATTTGGGATCAGTGTGATAATCTACTGAGGAGGGAAGTCTAATTTAATATTGTTTCTAAAAGGGGCACTAATTCTGTGACATCAGATTTTATGAAGCCAAAGAAGTTTAAAGCAATAATATAAAAAAACTTATTGTTTGTTATTTCAGTTTGAAAAAATATCCCTTAAATTCTCAGTGAAATAAAAGTCAGAAGGTTTGAGTGCCAAAATATCTCTCTTGCTCAAGAGAGACTAGTAAAAGATGAATGGGATTAAAAGATGAAAATTATGTGCACTAGTGAGTGATCTTGGGATTTTATTACCTATCATATATTGAAACATGGAAACATTTGTTATAAGTTGTTAGCTATAAACCACACAGACAGTCTTGATCAGCAGAATTCTTTATAGCTGAAAAAGAAAATTAATTCTGCAAACTATGTGGCAAACTGGGTTGTCAGCTACAGTAAATCTAGGCTAATCCCTCCACAAAAACTCTTGAAACTACATTACATTTTCAGTACTGCTCTATAACAGTACAGGTTCTGTGCTGACGTTCCATTGTGAACACAAATAAAATTGTCCTAAAACCAATTTTAAATTATGAAATTATTAATTTTCACACCAATATTCATATAAACACAAATATTCATATTTCATTAATTCTGGTGGAAGAAGAAAGGATGCAATTTACAGTGTTTTAGGGTGGGGTTTTTTTTGCTTTAATAGGAAATTCCTTATGATATTAAATTTGACTTTTATATTTGAATGAACTAAGCAAACTATTACCTTGTACTACTAGTCAGAACTTTAACAAAATCTTGCATATCTTCAGTTAGAGAGCAGCTGCTTTGTCTTTTCTCCCCTTTTAACCCTCTGACAGGGTGGTTCTTCTAGAACAGGTTGATTAATGGAAGCAAAAGCAGACAATGGAAAAAAAAAATCAGACTTACAGCTTTTCCAGGACAAATATAAACAGGATTAGGAACCATTTTACAAAGACAAAAAAATTCTGTCTTTTAGACTGATGCAACAGGTCTGTTCTTCCCCCAGCCCTTATTGATACTAGGAGTTGTCCTGACCCAGATGCAGCACCTTGTACTTGGACTTGTTGAACTTCATAAAGTTCTCATGGCCCGCTTCTTGAGCTTGTGCAGCTTCCCCTGGATGGTATCCCGTTTCTCTGGTGTGTCAAATGCACCCCTCAGTGTGGTGTCATCTGCCAGCTTGCTGAGGGTGCACTCGATCTTACTGTCTATGTCATTGATTAAGATATTCAAGAGCACTGGTCCCAAGACAGAGGCCTGAAGGACCAGGCTACATCAACAGCCTTATGTCCAGGTGGATGCTGGTTATGAATTATGTCCCTCAGGGGTCTGTTCATTTTTAATGAATCCTTCATTAAATAATGAAAAAAAAGCTTTTTAATTAACCAAGGCACTTGACCCAGACCTCAGTAAAATCAGTGGGCTGTCCTGCTCCACTCATCACACTCTAGGAGCTGTTGTCTAAGCATGTAAACTTACTTTGGTGTGTCAGACATTCACATAGGACCAGCAGACACGATAGGACCAAGAGACACCCTTACTCTTCTACAGATGAGAGCCAGGTAAGAGACCTGCAGTATCTAAAGTGGCTTAGATACCTGTGGTAACAGCATCGAATTCCCACTGCCTCTAGAACTCTGTGAGATACAGCTTGCTGTGTTGTCATCCAGGAATGGGTGGAGAAGCCACGTGATACTGATGTTCAATCCTCGTGGAGAAAACCAACCCAAACCAAACCAAAAACAACGCAAGAGCTTTGTGCTTCTCTTGTATAACTGCCTTTGACAGTTTTCATATTAAGTTCCTTGCTAGCCAGGCATTTTCAAAGCCGTATTGGGCGGTGCTTTGTAAAAGAAGTGCAGACAGTATCTGGTAGATGATTAATTATACACAGATTGTGCAAACCATATAATCACATAGCACAGAAGTATTTTGTTTTATAGATAAACAAGTGTAAAAATAGTTTATTTTACAGAGATTTTAAACATAGATTTCTGAAGAA
Organism: Rhagologus leucostigma; assembly: GCA_013397725.1. Taxonomy (NCBI): domain Eukaryota; kingdom Metazoa; phylum Chordata; class Aves; order Passeriformes; genus Rhagologus; species Rhagologus leucostigma. The sequence goes on from VZTD01005247.1 coordinate 2,369,366, forward strand.
GTTTGGGAGAAAGTTGTCTTCAGTAAATGAGGTGATTTCAAATCCCATTTGAGCAAAAGAAGCAGCTTTCTAAATCAGATTTAACTAATCCTTAAGTGAGGGTTGTTCAGAGTTTAGAGTGGAAAGGAAACAGAGCTGCAGTTGGAGGATGAGGCCACAATGAATTCTTCTCATAGCAAGAACTGAGGTTTGGATTCCTGCCATCTCCCTCTCTGACTGACATTTTTTTCTGTGATTTCAGCAATGTGTGAAACAAACAAAATAAATGCATAAATAAAAACCCCTAGATCATCAAAAGTACATTCAAAGTGGGGATTTTGTTTGACATAGACTAAAATTTAAGAAAACTGACAGTGGAATCTTAATATTAGTTGGGAATATCCAAGTTTCCTTTGTTCTGACTACATGAAGGAACCACTTGCCTGACAATGGGACTCTTGAGAATATTGACCTCTAATGTTTTGTTTCTGACTTGGGGAACCAAGAATATTGTTCAAAATTATGTGTGATTCCTGGTGGTTGAAATAAAAACTTCATTCAGTTTAAACTGACTGAGAATGGACAGTTGTTTTCCCTTTATTTCTTCCAAACACATTTAAATTATACTATTTGAAACTATGTTTTAATATAAGGCAAATAAAGATGCAGATAAAATTTACAATAATCTTGTTCCAGTCATGGTTCTCCTTAAAAGACTGCATAAAATAATAAACATATAGCTGAAAATGAAGAGATTTTTGCAATCTTCGTATGGAAAGTCAAGGTCATATTAAAGTGGAAAACAACATAGAAATTGAGATGGAATTTCAGGAGTTTAATGTTATAGCCAAGAATAAAAGCAGAAATAGGATCCTTTATACTATCTATATTTTAATCTTATATAGTGTTTTTCATGCAGAAGTATCTCAGAGAAATTCTGTAGAAACACCAAAAGTAGATAGAATTCCCACGGTCCTGTAGTAATGAAGGAAATCCGTTGTTTTTCTGGCCTTTCTCTATGTGATCATTTCTTAATTGGGTGGGATGTCATGCTGCTCTTTAGGTTTACACTTGAGATCATGGACACATGCTTCTTGAGCTGAAATAGGACTCCTGGGCCATAGGCAGGGTAGTGAGGAGGTCCCTGCTGAAGCCGGTGAGGGCCATTAGGACCTTCTTACTATAGTGAGAAGCAGCCCATCCTTACTGTCTCCAGACCCTGCACCTCACACCTTTTTACTCAGGCACTGCTCCCAGGGAAAGATGCAGCAAGTGTAAATCAGTGGCTCTGCAGCACAGAGAGCCAAGGGCCATCACCACCACCTATGATTTCTCCTACAGGAGCAGTTACAGACTAGGTTCCACTGCTCTTGGCAGTGCAGATGAGAGCTCTTCCACACGCGGGGCACAGCTCAGAAGGCAGGTAAGAAAACACGGGCATAAAAGATAACAAAGATGAGTGAAATGCATAGTTCTGTGCAATGAAGAACACTCTCACATCAGCTCCTGTTTAAAGAGTTAATGGGAATTGCCCAGTATTTATTTTTTTGCTCCCTCCCCTGCCTGAGGTTCCATAAAGCCAACAGTGGGAGCTCTGAACTGTTGAAAAGAATCCAACTGACTCATTTTTCTCATTTAATTTGACAATTTAAGTGGTTTCACTGTTTATAATGTATGCATTTACAGATATATGTGTTTATCTTTCTGTCCCAGTAATGTCTTTAAAAAACTGTACTGGATTGTTTGTTTTTGGAGTTTGTTTTTATGGTGTTTGTTTGTTTGTTTTTTGGGTTTTTTTCCCCCAGTAGTTTGCCTCTCTTATTTCTGGTATGGAAATATTTCATATCATACAATGCATTAAATAGGCTTTTTGTCTTTGAGTGCTAAGATCTGGTAAGATTCTGATTACAAGATATTTCTAAGTTAGTCAGGAAGTGGGGGAGAGCAGTGATAATCAGTTACCATGAAAAAGTAAATGTTGCCTTCTGTCCTCTTCTTATAAGAATATAACCACATCACCTGCCCAATTTTTATGACTGACCTTTTTCACGTCTATACACGGTTCAATTATTTGGACATTAAAATTTCTGAAAATTTCTGTACGTTTTACTGGTTTTTTATGACAAGCTCTTGGTTTAATTAAATTAAAATGTCTATGTTTTTCATGTTTTATTTACTTTGCAATGCTTAATTAGGTTGATAGAGAAATAACATCTGCATGAAAAGTATCTGTGTGAAAGATACTTATACTTCTCTATATTCTGATATTGTGAAGATATGATTTTTGAGAGGAAGCCTGCTATTAATTCTCATCTTTCAATATGGGACAGATTGAGATTCATCTGTGTTCAAAAATCTTTAGCCTATTTAAGCATTGGCAGACAGCCATTCTGAGATGAATTCCTGGTGAAATGGTATTGCTTTTTAGAACACACAGGATCAGTTCTGAAACGAACACGGAACAATGAAATCATTAAATTGTTAAGCTTTGCATGTTACTAAACATGGTTATAGGCCACGTGCTTGGGAAATAACCAGAAATATTTTTCTTTTACCAAAGAAGTGCCAGCATCATTCATTTACATGCAAAAGGAAGTCTTAAAAAAGGCTTGGAGTAGTCTAGGGATAAGTTACAGGTGCAGTCTGTCACATACACACACAGCTTTAAATCTCTTTGGTTGCTTCATACGTGGGTATAAGGTTTGATTTTGTAAAGACATCACACTGATCATCCTTTGGCCTTAATCTGGGCATTTCTAGAGCTGATGGAGTGAGCCAACGTAATTCTAGCTAAGGACAAATTCATCTCAGTGGGAGCTGCAGCAATAGCATGCATCATAGATAAAGAACATGTGAATATATAAAATATATTGCTAAATGGAATTTTATGTGACTTTTACAGTTTTTAAGTACTATCGAATGAAAAAAATATGTTCATATGAATGTTCATGGAAAATTAATAACAAAGATTGGAGGCATCATGTAGTGAACTGAGAGTTACTAGGCAAATCAAAGTTGGCAAATACATTTTCTTCTAGAAGCTAAAGTACCTATTGCTAGCTAATAATACTAGTTAAAGTACTGCTAGTAAAATACATTGCTAATTAATTGCACAGAATGAAATTTCAAGCCTTTAAAATGATGGCATAACTCATCTTGACTTAGGTATGGTTAAGATTAAAGAATACCACTTGATGTGATTAGCAATGAAATAAATATCTAAATAAATAAATTCTCTATTTTGTTGCCAAATCTTCGTTAAAATTCACCTGCACTGAGCAACAATTTCTCATCAACTATTCTCTGTATCATAGGACACTTCTGTGTTAAAAAATGGACTAATTACTGAAGTCACTAACAGCAAGATATACAAGAACTTGTATACCTTCACATTTCTTTTTCACTGAATATGGGCATTTATTTCACTTCTCAATGGTCTGGCATTCAAACAAAAGTTTAAGCTGTAAAATGTTTTGCACTCCTTTAAATGCATTGTTTTCACCAGACAGAAGGTTTTGCTATATACCTCACAAAAAAAAACAAAAAAAGGAAAAAAAGATCACTCTTCCCCACCTCATTTTTTTTCTGTTGAGACATATGTTGGTTGTATGTTGTGGCTGATGTATTTTGTAACTGACATTCATATAGATTTACTAGGCAAGAGGGACTAGGTCATTGGTAAACCCTGTCTTATTTATACATTAATTTATTGATCAGAGGTCATTCAGCATATAAATATAGAAGTGCTGCTGCATTAATTTCTCTAAAATGCATGGACTTTGTGCTTAAGTAGCCATCTGAGGCCACACAGGAACAGCCATGGTGTGGTTAAATCTCTCATTTTTCCAGCCTTGAAGAGTCAGTCTGTGCTAAATGGCTGATGCATTTGTCTCACTGTGATGGATTAAACAGACACACGATGCTTGGAGCCTGTGGAGGGTGCTTTAGCAGGCTAAACCCCTCACATTCTCACCCATGCCATGGGTAGCTCTGACAGAAGGTTAGAAGCACAAAGATTTAGGTACACCTTCAAGATGTGAACTTATTATCCGTCTCAGGAGAGAAATGCAGTAAGAATATAATACTTCCTAGAACAGCACCAGGTCAGCCAGCTTGGCCTTTAGTGTTATGGTGAAATCTTAACCGCAGTGAGTGCAGAAGGAATGCTTTCAAAAATAAACCAATTAAATAGACACTGGGTTCAGTAGAGGAGCTGATGCTGGTTTCCTCATCTCCAGAGATCTTTTTCCTTTGCATGTAATTGCATACAGCAGACTGTACTGCCAATTTGCAGCTCCCCTCCTTCCTCTAATACTGATCTCTGGTACTGGAAAAGGATAAATATTGTTTTTCAAGAGGGTAGCTTGCCTCTTTTCATACAGTTCATTACTCTCCTTTCCAACATTCATCGTGTGATCTAACTACTGCCTGAAAATAGACCTGTCTGCTCTGTCAGACAGCACATCAACAGAGACTTTTAAGAGAAGAAAAGGAAAAACACTGAAGAAAAGGGATGATGAATGCTACAGATCTAGATGTATCTGTTCAGTCAGCCCATTAAATTCTTGTCAAATGTCTTCAGGGAAGAGATTAACCTCTTCAGAAATCACAGCTGAAGAGTCAGAGATACCATAATTTTCTTTAGAGAATCAAGGCAGAGGGATTAGAGAGGACTGTACCTATTGCCCTCCCAGATCCAGTTAATGACCCATCTACTGTACTTCCCAGATATTCACAGGCAAAAACCCTGCAGTGCTGGTAATTTTAAAATAGAATGTTCATAAGAACTTTCTTCCCTTAAAATTAATTTCTTTCCAGAAACAGAATTTTCCAAAAGAGATGTGGCAGAAGTAAAATCACCATCATTCTTTTCCAGGAGATCTGCACAAGCCTCGTACAGAAATAACAAGGTGCAGTAGGTGGTAAGGAAACATTATTAGAAATTACAAGAAAAGATTTGGACTTTTAAAATTTTCTTCTTGAACAAGAATTTGGGTGGCCAGCTGTTGCTGTATACTTTCTTATGCCTGTTTTTAATTTGCCTGGGATTTAATTGTTATAGTCAGACCTACTGAACATCACAAATCATTCCATTTCACGCAGAAAACTTGTATTACATCCAAAGAAATTCAAAGTCATTTTATTACTTGATGGACTCAGCTTCACATCCACAGCAGAGATGAGATCAGTGTTGGACCAAAGTTCTAAGAGGTAGGCAGTGGACATGTGAGGTATAGGGAAGTGTACCCAGATGTCTTCACCAAGACCTGTGATATAAACAAAGCCTCCATAACCCTAAATCCAGTGATCAGTAATCATTTAACACTAATCAGCCATCTGAAAATTAAAATTCTGTGTAACCTGTCAACGCATGTGACTACAATGTTAATTGTCTCATCTTTGACAATAGCTAGTATTTCAGACTGCAGAAGGAAAAAAACCCTCAAATTTTCAACAGATACATGCAGGCTTCTCTGGAGCTAATGGTGGAGAAACAGATCATTGTTAAGCTTTAGAAAATGGTTTATTTTTAACAGCTAATTTTAAATAAAATTGAGTGCTGGCATGTTGAGTCCTATATGAGTGCCCACAAAGGAAGGGGATGAAACTCATAGATTTTAAAAGAAAAAGAGCTATCCCAACAACCTTCCGTTTCCTCCCTCCCCTTTTTGCCATAGATATAATCATTCAAACACAACCACACAAAACATAAAAAATTGCCTTTAAATAAATTCCTTTCAAGTTATATGAAATCTGATTCTAAAGTCCCTAATGGCAAGTGCCATCACTCTTGATGTTTGGTATTTAGCTGCATTGCTACTCCTGTGCTGCTAAGACATGTCATCTCATTTCCAGGTTTCATGTTTTGTGACTTTGACTTCCAGCAACAGTATTTTGTCATATCTTTATCACCAGACTAGAAAAGTCCTCCAACAGCAAATAGGTCATTTTTCACCCTCCTTTCTTATGAATGGAAAACCTACACTAATCTGAATTTAAATCATGTTATGAGCATCGTTTGAATACTCATAGTATTTTAATGTTCTTCAATACTGGGCATTAGACCTGGGCGTAATGTTGCATAGAAAGGCAAGATCATTTCCCTCCTCACATTCAAATTTACACTTAATTTAATCCCAAATTTGAATAAATTTTCTTGCTGTCAATATTACAAAAATATTTTCTCAAAGTCCTTCATTTTACTCACTTCTAAAAGATAAATTAATGTCTGTTTCATAATTACTTTTTTAAATTCAGAAAATACTACAAAATTACTCCCTTAATAACATCTTTTGTTGTTATTGTGTGAAACAATTATTTTTTTGTTACAGTTATTTCCCTATCAAGCACAATGATGAATTTTCAGCCATTAATAGTCCTTTTACAACCCTCTACATATTGACTTTTTGTTAATTTATTTTAAAAATTACAATATATGATCCAACTATAGGATATGTATGTACATACACTGAAATATAGACAGCTATATAGGAATGCCATACTGTACATTTCTTCATTTATATTTTAAAGTGTCATTGTAAGATATAGAGATTAAAGAAATAGAACATGTTCTTATCAATATGAAGACTCTCTCTGGAACAAATACTTCCATTTCAAAGACTACAAGATGTTACGATTCCACTATCTGTCCAGGTTGGAGAATAGCAAGAGATTACCTTTAAATCCACTACCTCCTTCATTCTTGCAGGACTAGCTGAGAGATGATGTAAATGCAGCCTTTCTTTCTGAAATCTTTTTGAAAGTCAAAGTTGTCCAGAGAAAACGTCTTCCACAATTATATATTTATGAGTATTTTCACATATATACAGTTAAAAATAACAGAACTTATATATCTGAAGAGTGATATTTATCTTTCCTAATTTAGTATTCTAAAAATTAGCTACCTCATCTAAATTGACTGGTTAGGGTATAACACCCAAAAGATAGGCCTACCCCCAACTTATTAATTCACACCATCACCTTCTATTACCCTTACCTCCTAGAAGCTTTGCTTCTCAAGGCACCCAAAGGAGATGAGAAGTTGCCCAGTCCTGAGGCAGCTACATTTCAGTGTGCACATCCCCATACTGCTCTACAAGGATGGAAGGGTAAGTGAAACAGCTGTTCCCACTGCAAGGGTCACCAGCTGCCAGCTGTTCCCCAGCTGCTGGACACACTCAGTAACCAATTTGCTGATAATCTTCCTTTTCACAGTTCAGATGAACCAACTTGGATTTCTGGGATGAGCTATTTAAAACGTCTGATCCTATTTTGAGTGAAATATGTTATGGATCCCCAGGGTTGAGGACAATAAGCTGGTTTAATTTAGATGGTTTAAAAGATAAATCCTGGGTAACTCAGAACATTTTGACCAGAAAGGGGTGCAAACCAGACTGAGGTCTGTACTAAAGTAACACTGGTAATGCACCTCACACCTGGGAACTCCTCATCTCTCTAGTTGTACAGAGGTCAAACATTTATTGGAGCACTCAGGCACAAAGATGACACTCACAGCAGTTCAGTGTTTATTTGCTATTTACCGAGTCAAAATTTGCCTCCTTGCTGTAAATCCATGGCCTTTATAAACCTCATGAGAATTAAGAAAGTCTGGCATCATGTGGCTTTGTAGCTCTCATCTGGATTCTCTGGTGTCTCATATGTTTCAAGTGCCAATCAAGGAATTCCCAACCCCTCCCTCACACATGAGCCTCCAGGTGTCAGATTAGACACTCCTCCAGTTGTGGCACCAGTAAGGTCCTCCTTTCCTCCTCCAGAGTCCTTTTCCATTATCCATATCTTTGACATATCGAAGATTGTCACATCCTCTCGCTGATTGGATCAAAGAGCTCTGGGACGTCTAGGTGTGGATACACTTACATATATAAATACACAAAAAATAATGACATTTTATTGTCCTATGAAATTCCTGATGCATCACCACAAAACTAATACAATTCACCAAGAGCAAGAATTTAAGTTGTTTACATGAAAGTGCTGAAAAAAGTACATGATCCTTTGAACTAGCTGCAAGCACAATATAAATCACGGTAATGAATTATATTTTATTGAAAAAAAGAGCATTTATCTTTAATCAAGGCAGGGTGTTTTTCGGATCTTTTTTTTTGACTTCATCTTTGCATGTGTAGTACTTCTTGTAAATAATTAGTGTGTGGTTTGCGTTTAAATATTATGTAGACATCAACAACATTATCAGAAATATCTCTGGAGGAATATTGCAAATTATGAAAGGAATTAAACAATTTTTAAAATTTAAATTAACACTCATTTAAACGGTAGTATTTTAATGGTGTTATACCATAAAAGCCTTTTGCTTATTCAGGAGTGACAAGACTGTATTTTCCTCACTGATTATTTATAAATATAGAAGAACAGGTTAAATATATACATCTAAAATTAGATAAGAAGAGTCTCAGAGTCCTAAAAACAATAATTTTTTTAGTAAAAGGTTTAATGAAAAGGTAGTGTCTGAAGAAGCTCTTATTTTAGTCCAAAGCCATGTGAGCATTTTAGTATCAATTGTGAAACTGACAATAAACTCTGAAAACCTTTGCCTTATTTCATGTCTCTCTACGTTTGTTATGCAGGCCAACAATTCCAATGGACACGTCTATTCTGCCAAACTAGGTACTGACCCAGGACACAGGAGCTCTGATCGTCCACCCTGCTGGTCCTTAGACCCCTTCTTCCTATGGACTGCTCTGCTTAGCCCTCTCAAAAACATTCCTATTTATTGTTCTGGAAATCCTTCACCACTGGGACTGATCCCAAAAGCCATCAGGGAAGAAGCAAAATAAAGAAACATGTATGGAGGAGCAGGGTTTGGAGGAGCTGGGTTTTCCCAGAGGTTCACCTATGTTGCACAGGATCTTATATGATACAGCCCCTCAATTTCATGCTTTAGGTGTATCACTGCTATATATCCTTAAGTTACATCAAACACTTTGAACTTAGAAAGAACAAAATTAAACAAAACAAAACAACACAACTGCAAAAAATAGTCTGACCAGAGGGGAAATCCCAGAAGGAAATTCAAAATTAATTGCAAGACAACTTAGCACAGAGGATGCTAGCTGTCAGCAAAGTGCACACAAGCTGGTCTGTACCACCCAGCTTCTGAGCTAGGGATCTTTTCCTGGTGTTGATTTGTTTCTCAGCATAGATGTGGGCACTGGAAATGTGCCTGATGACACTGGTAAGGATGAAGATATCTACAGACTCCTCCCCAGTGCACAGGAAGCAAAGGTCTGTTGTGTAGGGAAGCCATGCATCAGGGCCAAGGCTGGAGGTCTTCTCATCCTCCCTCCTTCCACTCCAGTGGCTTCTAAACCCTCCCACAGCAACTCCTGCTTTAGGTTTCCTTCCAACAAGATGGTTCAAACCTAGGAGGAGGCACACACACCTTTCCTCACTGATCTTACATTATGTACCCAGATTATTCCCAGCTAGACCTTTGTGTTTCCTCGTATTACAATGAACAGAGACTTCTCTTTCTTCCGGGGAAGAAGAAAACCTCTGCTTTCTTCTATTTTCTGTACAATAAGGGAAGCTCTTGTCTACAGTGCCTCTGAGCAAAAGCTTCAGGCCTATGGAGGATTGCAGATCTCTAATCATCCTTTTCAGGGAGCAAATATATTTAGCTCTTCAGTGTTCTTTTCTTTAATGGCAACGTAGGGAAAGCAGCTGGTACCAAACTGGGATAAATGTTATTCCATTTGTGTTCTGATTCTATTCATGGGGAAAATTCATATCTGTGCAACACACTTACACACTTTAAATTAAGTTTTCTAAAATTCTAAAGTGGTATGGGGTTGTTTGGGGGTTTGGGGGTTTGTTTCTTTTTTTTTTTAATATTTAGGGTAGGGTTCTAAATCTTGATGCTTGATATAGCCTATAATAATTTATTGTAATCAAGCTGTCAAAGGTTTTCCTACAAGCTGTGGTAATTTGGGAAACCTTTCTATGCACCATTTGTGGTCTCCAGCTGATATCATGCTATTAAATTGACATATTATGAAATTACAGTGTTTGGATGTGACTTTTGATTCTGGGCTACATACTTTTCCATTCCACATCAGGGCAGCCCACATGGATTTTTGTGCCTTGGCACTGAGGTGTAGGGTCCTGACTTCACAGAAGGCTGTCAAATGTGAGCTGTGCACTTGGGGAGAGTACGTTTCAGAGTACACAGCTAGAAGCAGTGCTAGCACTGTGCTCAGGCTCCAGAGATTTACAGCATATGGGGTCCCACTAAATGTAATGCTAAAAGAACTATCTGGAGAGCATCCAGTCAGGGAGGCAGTTCTCATGGAGCTCTCTGCCTGGCACAAGACAGAATCAAACTGTGCATAATAATGTCAATAGAATTTGTTGGTGGTTTTTTCTCTTTTTTTGGTTTTAGTTGGTTTTGGGTTTTGGTTTTGGGTTTTTTTTATTCTTCTTATTAATAACACAATACCTAAATAATTTCTTTTATTATATTTCAGATATTGAAAAAAAGGCCTTTCAGCAAAGAAAGAACTGAGAATAACTTGGCAGAGATATAAACAGCAGGGCAGGACGAGCTATTTCAGCTAAATTGTAACAAGGGTACAACTAACTGGGAGGCATTGGGTGGGGGCTTTTGCACAGATATGATAGGGAGAAATGTACACCAGTGATGTATTTCAGATGATGACGATGAATTTTTAAAAGGGGCAATAGAAGCTATGGCCCTGCAATGACCCAGATTCCTAATCATGTTTCTATATAAACCCACTGGGAAGTTGTACTGTTTAGTTATACTTCTGCATAGTTCGTTGTGCTTTTGACCCCTTTGAAGAAAGAAAGCAGAGTAATGTAGTGATAAAATCAGGGGTTCTTTTGCGGGGATTTACAAACTAATCACTTCACTGGTACCAGTTCCTCCTGTGTGGTATAGCACATATACTTCCCATTTCCTGGAGCAATGAGTTGGTTGGGAAAGACAAAACAGAATTACTTCTCTGAAACAAGCTATGCTCTTTTACATTTTGGAATAAATGCAAACTTCCAGTTGTTCTATAAAGTGGCTGAAAAGTATGGCAGAACTCAGAAACCTTTCCTTTCTTCCTTTTTTCCCTGCTTCCAAAATATCTAAAGCACATGTGTTTCCACCAGTTCTACAGAAGTCATTGGAGCCTAGTAAGAAAAGATTCTCATGAGCATGCCTGGCCCTGCTCCACAGTGCACAGGCAGCATGAGGAGAGGAAGAGAGAGGCTCTGCTTTCACCCATCCATGCAGTGCTTGAGTAAAATTGTACAGGATAAACTGTCCTGTAGAGACACTAGAGAAAAGAGGACACCAAACTAGTGTAGCTAAATCATGTGTCCTTAAAAAAAGGTACCTCAGTATGCAGCTTAGCAGAGCCTTCAAATACTAACTACTCCACCTAGAAAACAGAGGTGTTCCAAAACCTTCTAACACTTAAAATGGCAGAATTTGGTCCACTGCCAGGAGCAAAAGTGTATTCAAACTATCCTATGTCAAAAAGACATTTTTGGGGACAGTTTTTATTCACATAATACTTGTAAACTATAATGTAATATTACCTAAATGTTCACAGGTTGCATGCTTTACCAGCAGAAAACAAGAACTCTGCAATACCTTTTTGGTTGTTAAATCCTTTAACTCCTGTGTATCACCATATTTACAGAGCACAACACTCATTTCTAAGCATTATTTGCTTATTTAAGACCAGCTGCTTCCTAACCCAGAATGCCATTTAAACAAGTAATCCTAGCTCTCTGACAGCCTTACTATTTGCCCTTTCAGTAAACTTTTTTTTTCCTTCTGGTATGTGATCACTTGCACTCTCATCTGCAGTTCAGTTCAGCTACCAGTTCCTCAGAAGGCTACTGCTTTGCTGTGAGGGTGTGATTGTAAAAAACCCTAGTTTTTATTAGAGTAGTGGTCCTATTCACACCCCCAATCAACCCTGAAATTGATATTCTTCATCTGATCTGCACAGGTCATCTGGCAGGTCACTGCCTCTGTTACATTACACCAGTGTTCTTCCACTAAGCCAGTTAACAAGGTTAACTAGAAACGTGACAGACAGAAGGGAGAAGCTGGACACATGGCATAGATTATTTGGCTTAGAAACTAGCAGAGCTTTCTCTGTGGCAAGAACATATGAATAAATGATTTGTGACTCAGTCAAAATAATTTTAGTTTCTTTTTTTTCTGAATGTCAAAACTTGAGAGACAAATCATGTCACTCTCTACCCGCTCAACTACAGCATACTCCTCTTGAAATACACTATTTGCTTTAAAGCACAAAAAAAAAGAAGAAAAAATAGAAAAAGCAGAAAAAGCTACTTCTCTTGCTGGCAAGACTTGAGAGAAGAGTTTTATAAATTTAACTGCCAATATACCATCTGCCTCTGCTGCTCCTTTGAGCCTAGCTCTTGTAATTGTGTCTTTAACAGATGACAGAACCCCTACATTGCTCTTGGGCACTGTAAAATAATAACAATTAAAACATGAATAATAATAATGAAACACACACAGTGCAGTAAGCCTGCAGCCTGAATAGGCTGCTTATTCTGCAGGAAGTCTGTGCACATTTTGTCTTGAGAGGTAATGTTAACAGGTGCTCCATCCTGGAACTGAGGCCACCAACCTTGGGAGGGCAAGTTTGCTCAGTAATGACCCACTGCAGCAAACTTTATGTTCAGCATCACTTTATGCTTTTTAGTTTCTACTGACGAGAAGCAATTTTAGTAGGCTGGCCACCAACCAGTGGGCTGAGCAAGCTGTGTTTTAGACATGAAACTTATTAGCTACCCCTTTTTCCATCTGCTGTGGTTGGCACCTCAAAAACAAAAGTGAAAAATCAGTTTGTTGCAGTTCTTATCTGTGTTCCAGCTAATTTTCTGCAGCTCTGGTAGTTTAAAGCAAAATGTTACTTCACACACTTGGCAGTGGAAGTATCAGACTTACGTAACAGATCTGGGAAAAATCTGCTGGGAAAAAATTGCAGTCAGTTCTCCCAGCTGTAATATGTGCTGAGGGAGCCTGGGTTATGAACTCAAATGTTCTCCAGGTGATCTTTGAGTCTTTAAGATAATTGGTATGCCACGTAAATAATAAGCCTTAGGCTTCTTTAACATATACCACCAGGTTGTTCCAAATCAGACTGAGGGCTGGTGCTCAGTCACAGACCTGCTCTTCCTGTCCAGCCAACATGGCCAGTTTGGGCAGTGAGCGCAGCCAGCTGTGTCCAGTGTTCAGCCCTGTGGCAGAAGGCCTGGATGGTTAAACTCCACTTTTGTCCTAACACTAGGGCAGAGGGCACTCATAGGGAGTTTTTCTGAAGACTTCTCTGAACTTTTAGAGGCTTCTGTTTTTCGATTTTTAGTTTTAGGTTTGACCCTTTCAGGATGTCCAAGAAGAACTCTCTTTGGGGAAAAGATTAAAACTTTCATGGAAACTGCTGAAATTGTGAGCAGGAATACCTGTACCCTGTGATTACCTCCAAGCAGTAATCTATTTGTTCATAAATTCAGTCCCCCATTAATGTTTTCACGGAACTTCTGGCCACAGAAGTTCCGTGAAGATTTTAGTTGTTTTTCTCTTCCATGGTGGAACAGCGGCTGTGTCTTCAAAGGCATTTTGACATTTTAGTACTGAACAGTGCTTTCAGCAGAATTATCCTCCCACATATGGAAGTTTCTTCTCTCTTTTCTGTGAAGTTTGAAGAATGACTGTGAAATACTTATTTTCTGCAAAACTGAAAAAACCTAATTTTTCTATCTTTCCTGATCCCTGGTTCTAGTTCAGTCCTGGAGCAAGGTTTCCAGATGAAAAAAAATAAAAAAATATTTGTATATGTAGATGCATATCCATTTAATCATCTCTTCTGATTAATTGAGATGCAAGCAGCCATAAAGCTAGAAACAACTACTTAAAAAGCCTATACTGATGGAGGAAATATGATCAAATGCAACTCCAGAAGCGCCTCCATGTTACTGACACCCAGAATTTCCATAGCTGGTATGAAAACAATGAACATTTAGGTCTCATGGTCAAATGCCTTTTCCTCGTGTTTTTTCTTTTTCATGCTAACTATAATCTAATAGCAGACTGAAGCTGAGATAGAGGATGATTATCTGCTTTCAAAGCCTACTCAGCAACTTTTGTCTATTGCCTGAAGCTAATGGCTTCTAAGTGAGTTCAAAACACTGTAAAACACATTTTGTGTAAGAACAATTCTTGTTTATTTTTACAAAAACTTATAAAATATGTTGCAACAAAATGCAACTGACAAAATTGATTTTACTTGTTATCCTAAGTTTTTTGACAGATTATAATCAGGGAAGTCGATTAATTAAACCCCATGATTTTTATTGTAGATTTCTGCTTCATTAATCAAGCAGAACTTGTAGTATGAATAAAGATAAATTTAGAAACATATGATTTGCTTATAGCCTTCTTCACAATGCAAATTTCTGTTGCCACAGTCATAAAGCAATGAGAGCCATATAGTAAAATGCATTCATTTAGTTTTAGGATTTGCCATGGATTTCTAATCTTCCATAGTTCTAATCTTAATTGTTTCCCCTAGCTATATAAAAATCAATTGGAAAGCAACTTTGCATTTAGCAGAAACATTGAACAGTTTTTTTTACAAATTATTATAACATAATAACTCTTTATTTAACTAATTTTTCTGAAGCCTTATTGCATGGTGATCTTGGCATGAGCTGTAAGATTTCTGCCAAATGCTGTAATAGAGCATTTGTCTTCAAGATAACTTCCTATTTACAGTTTTTAATGTCTCTCTTTTATTTGGTGAAGGAAGTATATACCTGCTTGCAGCCAATTATCAACTAAATATTCTACAAAAGGCTATGTAGAAATATTTTTATAGTCTTTGGAGATCACAAAAACAGTACGAGTATGTACCTGTATTAGAGTGCCTGGCAGCTCATTTTGGTGGAGTTACAATAAATCACAGCATGTCTGACACATCAACACTTACCTTGCTCTCTCCAGGTAAGTGAAGAGAGGTTCACTTCACTCAGCTGAATGGTTTAGCTGGTGATATTTTCCATCTCATCCAGGCATGTCAGAAGTGGCTCCTGCATGGCAGTGGTAAATAATAATTGTCTGGTAAAAACTAAGAGAAAAAAGCCCAAATGGTTTCTTCCAGAAGTAACCAGTGGCTGGCCCAGGCAAGTAATTATGATAACAGGCCAGGCATCCAATGACCAGTGAGGACAATCATTTTGTCGTGTTCTCCAAGCCTGTGTGTTGTCTGGAGAAAGCAAGTATTCCTGAAGAGAAGGAGCCAGAGAAACAAAAGAATATATAGATCCTCATTAATTTACTGAAGACTGCACACAAAGCATGGTAAGAACATTGTTGAGAAGTCATTGTAATTGGAAAGATAAGAAGCTTTCTCTGGTTTTGGGCATTAAAGACAGTCTGGTAGGAGAAAATGAGAATATTATACACAAAAATGTGCCAGAAGTTGGCTCTGGAACAGACCTGTAATACCTCGGTCATACAGTTTAGCTAAATTAGGGGACCATCTTTGGCAGGATGTTCTTTAAGGGCTTGTAAGAGCAGAGCTCTTGCTAGCACCTAGCACATGTGTTTTGTTCTACTCAGGCAGTGCAAAGGTCAGAGAGAACCACTGTAGGGCTATATTAATCTTTGCCACTTAAAGACTCATTTAGAGAAAGTTATGCTGTTAAATGCTATATAGAAAAAAAATATTTAATTTTTGTTTTTTTCTGGAGGGTTTTTTTTTTTTTTACTTTTCTTCTGGTATTTTTTTCCTGTGTGTAATACTTCAAAATTTTTTTATTGTGTTAGAGCTACCAGACCTGTGATCTAACCTATATGCTGTAATAATGAAAATACCCTCTCCCAAAGACTGTAGAGTAGTGTAGTTTTCTTTGAGTCATTTACTTCAGTTTATATTCTTCCTGAAATTGATGTGATGTCTCAAGCTGGTAAGAAACTATCTGAACCTTTCATTCTTTTTCCAACTGTTTCATTAACCAAAGCAGAATAAATACACATATGGATTATAGAAGTCCTCCAGGCTATTGGCCTACTGTTTTAATAATCTTATTTTTAAAGGTCAAAACATCCTGCAATGCAACAGAAGTGAATGTGAGGGAAATGAAAGACTCTTAGCATAACTAAAAGCCTGGAAGTATTGTACATTTTTCATCCGGGGAGAACAAATTTTGAAAGTTAGTGTCACAAGCAGATTTTACACTGAGCCTTTGAGGCCAGGCAGGCAATGTGCTACACCCTCTGCCCCATTTCACTAGTCCCTTTCCAATACAAGCTGGCTGCAAAACAACCCTTGCCCTTTTTAGTAATGCTGAAGAAATCTCTCTCTGTCTGGAGCCTGCCACACTGGGAACATCCTCTGTCGGGATGTGACCTGCAGAGGGGAAGCGCTGTGCAGCACAACTTTGGCAGCTGCCGGTGGCAGGCCATATCTCAATGGCCTGTTGTCTCCCCAGCTGACTTTTATGAGAAGAGGAAAAGGCTCAGCAGGAGAAAGCAGACAAATGAGAGGTCAAATATTTACAGCAGAGTTGTAAGACAAGAGGTCTGAAATCCCAAGGCAAATGGTAACAGGGTGGCAGGGAAAACAAAACACAGGGTAAAGTACAAACACACAATAACTCACTATAGATTGCCATGCAACACATTATCAAATATCATGATTTACAATGCTTATAATTAATAGGCCATACAAGTTACAGTTTCCATCACTTTAGACTTTTGCACAGAGTTACAGAAATAGGCATTAGAACTTGCGGGAATCTAGATTCCAGGCTAACATACAGGCTCTTGCCAAGTACTAGGTATAGGATTTCAAAAGGAAATCAATCAGAGATTTATAAGTTCTTTCTTCCAAATGAAAAAAGTATTAATTAAGATTTGTATGTCTGTAAACACTTCTATGTAAGAGGTGAAATTAATATTTAGTTTTAGTTCACAGAAATTTACAGGTTGATATACGATGCATGAAAGCTGTAGCCATCCTTTTTTGTTGTTGCTGCTGCAATACAAAATTTCTATTACATTGTTAAAGGATATTAAAAAGAAGAAAGCTACAAATTCTCTCTCCCAGAAGAGAAAACAAAAATATCTTATAATTTCATATTTGAAAAAAAAAAAATTTCATATTTCAGTACTGTGCTTGTTTCCAAACCAAAGAAACAAAATTAAATTTCTACCCAACAAATCAAAGATTGGACTGGTAAAAAAAAAATTAAAAGTATTAAAACTACTGTACTCCTGAAGACATATATTAAAAAAAAAACCTATAAAAATAACTCTAAGCTTTACAGTGATGATTACATCTTATGTCCTATAATCTATACCCAAACTTAGCAATCAAGCTTGATGGTCATCTTTGTGCAAAGGAAAATGTAGGAAAAGGTACTTCTAAACTGATAAAGCTTGTCACCAAATAGGAATCAGATAGATGAGGATCCCACACAAATCCAGCCCAATGGGCAGCAACCGCGGATCAACTTTGATTTTAATATTTAGTTTGTCTGGAGAGGTTGCTGGAAATCAGGTCCATGGTTTTACTAAAGAAGCTGTTTTGCCTGTAAAAACCAAAACCTAAGCTATCACCGGAAAGCAAAAACAAAAAATCCCATCTCTTTCTAGTTACATAATTGCTCCTAAAAAACTTGGGCACTCCATCAGGATGGATTTTGAATGGAAGGGGTACACAGAGCTGGTGGGATCTTCTGTCAGTCTAAGTGTGAATCTTCCTCAGAGAAATGCTACCCAGGAAATTCTCCCCTCTCCTCTTCTCTGCAAATCAGAAGTATTAAGGTGATTTGGGTCACCTCTATGAAAGTGAAGACAAACTTTCCTTACCACTGCAGTCTTATTGTGTATGACACATTGGGATTTTGACTCATCTGTACTCTGTACTCATTCTTGAAGTTGAAAGAAAAAATGAAGTGTAATCATTAGCAGTCCTGCTTCATTAGCAGCACTTGAAAAATTTAAACTGACCTCTTGTGCCGGTTTGGCCAAAATCTAGTAATATAGCCCCTGAGAGAAAACCAGGTTGCAACCACCTTTCCCCCCCACCGGGTTCGGGAAAAAAAAAGAAATTTTTCCTCAAAAGAAAGTGAAAGAGATAAAAACTATTTATTTTAACAAACACACAGGAAAAGGATAATGATGCTAAATAATGAATTAAAACCCCCGCTATAGAGAGAAACCTGGGAAGATTTCAGAGTCCTTCTGTAGGTGTGGTCTCTCTCCTCCTCGGAGCTGGTCGGTGAGGGCGTAGGCCCACCCCCGGGCCTCGGGGAGAAAGTTCTCCTGATGTGTTCTGATGTTGTTGAAACAGTTCAGAAGAGAAGAAGAGTAAAAAAACCAAAGTCCCAGGAAACAAAATTCAGCTCTCCGTCTCACACCAAGAGGGAAAAAAACAGCTGGCTGAAGAAAAAGCAAGCAGGGTGCTCCCTTCGTGCCTTCCGCAGTCAGAAAAAACACTGAGGAGTGTAATCTCTGTGTCCTTGAGAAGCTGCTTTGGAAAGTTCATCTGGGTTTTTTTTTCTTCAAGCTCAGTTTAAAGGCACAGAAAAGGCACACTACTACTTTTTGGGCATAGAGCATGATAGGGGATACACATGATAGCGTTACCCCAAGACACCTCTTAGACAAAAATAGCTCCTTATAAAGGCCAGCAAGAGGCCTTCTTTCTAACAGTTCAGTCAGGGATTGAACAGTTTTCAGATAGCTCTGATATTCAAACTATTAAAAAAACCCCAAAACAACCCACAAAAAATGTAGTCTGATAACGTACTTCTTAAAGGCTTGACATTTTCTCTGGAATTCATATTTCAGGAAAAATTTCATATGATCCAAGAAACTACACAGTTGATTTAGTTAAGTTAGAATCCACCCAGCTCCCAGCCTGTTTTTGGGGAAAAATATTTAAAAGGCCTTTACATGAATTACAAATTAATTTGTTAGGTTAATTTTGTTATATAGTGTGGATTTTTATAAGATTTTTCAAAAAGATAGTTTATCAAAATGGAGTGGAAGTATTAGAGAACCAAGACATTGCAAAATGGGATCCAAATATGGATTATTTAAAAATAATTTTGGGTATCATTTGCAAGTTTTCATAGTGCTTGGCTAAAAATACTTGATACATACTAACAGCCCACTGTTTCAGAGGAAAAATGTAAAGTCTGTTATTCAAAGAGATAAGTGTTGAAACACACACGTACACAACTCCCCCCAGCCAAAACCAACACAGCAGTTTGCCTCCTCCCAATTTCATCACCAACCTCTGCTTTTTACTGACTCTACAACCTCTGCTTTGTAGAACTCATTATTTAGTAAGTCAGCTTTAAAGGAAATATTATGTTCTGTCTTTGCAGTTATGTCTGTACTAGCAAAGTAATTAAAGCAAGAGCTCAGCTTTGAATCCTCTGACTTGACCATCTATTGATAGAAGAGACCTGCCAGGCTTTTAAATTAAACAAATATTACACTCCCAAAGAACTCCTGTGCCAGGTTCAGGAAAAAGCACATGCAAGGGATCGTTCCAATAATTATTTTGCCTGCCGCCACTCTCTTTTGGAGTCTAACAAAGTTTAATTGTATGGCTACAGACCATTGCACGCCAGCTGGCCTTACTGCCAGAGACTAGGTTTCAGCCTGTTTAGTTTATTGGTTAGACTAGCACACTTGTGAGGCTATATTGGTGAAAAGATTAATACTGTCATGTGAGTTAAAACTTTCCTGGCTGAAGATAAAAAAGGGCACATAAGAATGCCTTTATTCAAAACCCACTTTCTTTTCAGTGGGTTGGTGACAGACTGAATCTTGTTAAACCCTTACAAAAAGTCTTGCTGAAATTAAGGTATCTCTACTGTTTGCCTCAAGGGAAAAAAGTCTTTTAAATAAACAAGGAAATCTGAAAAGCTGTAAAAAAAAAGATGTCTGTGCAGTTCAAATCTGTAACATTTTAACAAACTCCTAATTTTTAACCCCAGTGGGTGAATTAACAGAAGTCTTCCAAAAGCAAAAAAGTTCCCCTCACTTCTGTTGTTTACAGAGTGTCCTGGTTGCAGAGTGGGGTGGAGCTTAGCACTATGGATCATGCAAGCTCATTTTGAAATTATAACACAGAATCACAGAATCCATTAGGTTGGAAAGGCCTTTGAGATCATCGAGTCCAACCTATGACCAAACACCACCATATGTCAACTAGGCCATGGCACTGAGTCACATTCAGAATTTCCTTAAACACCTCCAGAGACAGTGACTCCACCATCTCCCTGGGCAATCTATTCCAGTGCCTAATCACTTTCTTTATGAAGAATTTCTTCCTAATGTCCAACCAAAACCTCCCAGGTGCAGCTTAAGACTGTCCTCTTGTTCTGTTGCTGGTTGCCTGGGAGAAGAGACCAACTCCCACCTGGCTACAATCTCCTTTCACGCAGTTGTAGAGAGTGATTAATAAAGAGAAAGCATTTCTCTTATTATTTACTTTAATAAAAAGTAGGAATTGTATATTATTTGTCAAAGAATTTACCAGCATCTTCATCTCTTACATGACGTAGTCTAACTACACCCTTGCAAGCTTATTTCCATGTCCCTCTTTGTACACACATTTGAGAGAAAAAGTCCAAATAAAAATATCCTGACACTTACTATATGTGTGTTACCCATTCAAATCTTACACGTTGTGTGGATGACAGTAAAATTTGGCTTTGGAAAATAAAGCAATTTATTTCCACAAAAATGTACATGAGAGAGTATAGTTTTCACTGGGCATTTAGGTTGTAACATGCTGCAAGCAATAATTTTGCTATTTGTTTTAAACTTGGTTATTTTTACAATTTTAATTTCACAGAAGAGTAATTTCTTACATAGGTAATGTAAAGACACAGAAGTGAAAACTGTTAGCTCTATAAACAAACTAAATAAGCCACAATTAGGTTTAAATTCCTCTCACACCCAAGGGATTTTGAAATAACACATGCAAGACCTAAAGTGAGTAAGTAAAAATAAATAATTTAATAAGTCTTGGTTAACTTCCTAACAACATTTAACATTTAAAAGAATAATATGTCGTGCCTTAACTGGCTGATTAATGATTGACACTTAACATTTTACACCTGAGTGATCTACCTGTGTTAAACAGACCTTGTTGTGCTTTATTCCTCTGCTGAGCTGAGGAAAACTGTAACTTAACAAGTTTCTTAGAGAGCCAGAACACAGCTCAGGAGAGTTTATTAAGGTTGTATTAAATATTTTCCTTCATATGTGTACATATACATCTATGATACTTAACATAAATAATAAAGAAAACATACTTAGTGCAGAACTCCTGGGAGGTGTTCAGTGGTTTGGTGCAGCCACAAGCAAGTTTCACAAGAGTGACAATCAAGAAAACAGTGAAGTAGAGTAAGGCATCTTTCTATAACATATCCATGTGTTATGTCTAACCATATTAAGTTTTATTTATAGTACGTATTTGATGATCATTTGAGGGGCAGGAGGGGAAGTGTCTATAAGCTGGAGAGTTACACAGTACAGCGTGTTTGAAGACTTTAACGTTCCTGGCTCCACTGGAAGTCCAGGTTCTAGCATCCAGACTCATCTTTCAAATAGTGAGGACACAGTTACAAATTGCAACTACAATTTGTACAGTTCAGGAGTTGGCTTAGAGCTGGAGCTCTGAGGGAAAAATGTGGAAAATGAGTGAAGTGCCAAACAGACTGATTACTGCTTATGGCTCTTGATCTGTATTTTATACTATATATATATTAACACCTTATTCTCTTGAGTGTGAGTGAGTATATTCCTGCTATCAGACCAGTCAAGAAAGGTGTGTGGCTAACCTCATTGTAAGATAATCAATATAAGAGGCAATCATTGTGAAGAACTGAAATGGAGGATATGGTCAGATGTTACAGTACAACAAGATTTACAACAAAACTGCTGAGGTCACCTGGGAAAGTAACCAAGTGGGTCAAATTTGTCAAAGAAAATGTGTGATAACAACTTTGAATAGACAGATTTTCTTGCATTAGCATGCCTATAGCATATTCTACAGTATGCGTATTTTTTCTGTCTCTTGCCCGCTCCTCTCCCATTTTCTAAGTCCTGCAAGCAGATGCTGGCCCACGCCATGTCCCTCTTTGCCAGAACCACTTCTCAGGGTCAGGCCCTTCTCCACCACATTCTCTGAGCAAGAACCTTTACTCAGAAGAATCTTTCAGTTCAGGTATTCAATCAAACCACTCGTATGACTTTTCAAAGAGGCTTAGTAACTCCTCTTATTTTTATTCCAGGCTCTCTGTCTCTTAACAATCCTGACAGCAAAGAGCTTTATTGACTCTCACCAAATGGCAAGCAGAATGACACCTTAGATGTGAACTGATCCTGCAGACCAGTACTGGCTATTCCACTCTGCTTTTTCAACAATTAAAATGCTTAAAACACCGAGTGAAGCTAAATTGAATCTGATGAGTTTTCAGTCTATCCTGAATTATTTGCTTGCTTTCCTATAATTAATAATAAAGGAGGTATAGTCTAAAATTATCTCAGATATGTGATCCCCACCCTTTTAACACAGTAGTGATTACTCAGTAAATTACTTTTAAACCCAACTATGTGTGGAATGGTAACTGAGAAAAAAACTTGAGAACTGGAAACATAATATTTCTGAATTTTCTAACATAGAAACAGCCTCTTGATTTCTTTAAAAGCTTGTTTGAAGTTTCCTTTTGTGCAAAATCTTCTGTGAGAAGTAGTTAAAGGGAACTTCGAAGAACTTCAGCATGGAACTAACCTTTACTGCAATTTCATAATATACCAAATTGTCAGTGAAAAAGTCTACCAATTTAGCAAGCAGTAGTTATAGATTTGTGCTGTTTGTGTTTGACTGTCAGAGTTGCATATGCAGTGTAATTTATACATGTTTTTAAAAAATCTCTGAGAAGAGCCAGAGGTTATCTGGCAAAGCTTCTGATGAGCTTGTTTTATGTTAAGAGCTGCCAGAGTAGCAACCATTAATGAAATGATTGATTTCCTTAGAACTCACAAAACAATGCTTTATTTCCAAATGTTCCTATAATTTTCTTCTTTTCTTTGGTATAAGTAATCATATTTCATATCAAAATTAATCTGTAGTCCACATAATTCTGATTAAACCACTTATAATTTGATCTCTCCCTTACCTACTTCTTACTAATCTTTTTTTAGACCTGGCTTCCTCAGTCCTTTTGTACAGAAAGGTCCATTAGAAATCTAATACAGAGACTGATGGCGAAGGCTGTGAGTGAGGCTTTAAAGTCTAAACACCTCATCACTTCAATAATGTGGTTAGCCTTTGAAGCTTTATTAGGCCTGAGACAGTGTCTGATCATTTTCACAGTTTTCCCACTTGGCAGCCATTGACTGTTAACACATAATTGAAACAGTTACTTAAGAAACTTGTATTTTATTGGTTTAAACAGTTTTCAACACATCAGGGGTTAGAATATGATTATAGATTAAAGGAGCTCAACTATTTTTATTGAATGTTTTTGCTCCATTTGATGAATTATTTCTCAGTAATCAGTTCAAGCAACACCACCTAATTTTTTAAAGTATTTAAATCACAAACAAGAAAAATTATTTGAATAACCAAAGGTTGATTTGGGTCTATCAGAGAGTAACAAACAAGTATTTAAAATGGAACATCTCAGCCATGTAGTGGCCTCTTATTAGCAATATATTAGGATGATTGACAGAGACATTAAATATTTATTAAAACCATCTTTTAAAGCTTCTTAGGCAACTTTACCATCCTGAACATTGAAAAAACTATCATTTATATGAGGAAAATAAGTTCAATATTAAAGAAACTCCAAGAAGAAAAGAAAATTAAATGATAACCACAAAAATATGCAGGACCTGAAATTTTTCAACCACTTTCACCTTGTACAGCCTAAAAGTCAAAATAGAAAAGTTGCATTGGTGTAATTCTTTGTAATTGCACTAGAGATGGTGGATTTATGCCCACTGGCTTTAGGCTTTGGATCTCTACCGTATAGCTCTCATTCCATTTGTCTTCATCCTCACACCAATCCTCCCAACTCTTCCTCTTACACATTCCTGCTTACAATTAAAAGTGGTAGAAAATTTTCACTGTATCTGATGGACCATATTCCGCAGACACTAGCACCTAAATAATTTTTGCTGCTCAGAGAAACTGAATACAGGATCAGGACAGCATAATCTGGAAAAACATTTTCAAGCATCTGTGTTTTCCACCCTCTTTATTTTCCTGAAGAGAATAGATCTTATTTTTCTGTGGGCACGGACAACCTTAAAGGACATCTACTGCCTGTCTTTAACACAATGAATATTCAAGATCAGAAGCTAGAGGAAGGATTCCATATGCAACACTGCAGTGGTAGGAAACTAAACTACACTTTCAAAATAAAAAAAAAAGTATAAGATGTTTTTTCTACAATTAATATTTTCACACAATGCTTTTTTTTTCAGATTCAGAGCTTCATATTTCTTTTTGCTAAAGGCAATTAAAACACTATAAAACTATCTGTATTCTCAAATAGAAGGTGTTCTTAATTTTTGGACTTTCTCTCTGAAAAATAGTGGGTTTCACAAAACCACATGTATTTTCCTACACTGATAGGAAAACAGATGTTGCAATATTGCAGAATACAGCAGTGAAGAATACAATCTTATCTTTAATTCTCTTGCCTAATCAAACACGCAGAACTTTTGTCTTGTAAACATAAATCTAACATTTTGTCTGCCGAAGCAAGAGAATGTGTGAAAATATATCTGCTGGTAATAGCACTAGATTGCATGTAACAGCACATGGGCCATAAAGGGGAGCTTAAATTTATATGTTCTATAATAACCAGGGTAAAGAAACAGCACTCTTAACATTCAAAACCTTTTCTACAAGTGGAAGTGAAGAAACAGTAAAGCTCACATCTACATATCATGGTCAATAACCCCAAGCAAGTAATTTTTGCCTTACCATAGTTTCATTATATGGCTATTTTGGTCTATAATTAATGCTGCAGGAGCGAAAATACGCAATGAAATGGAGATGATTAACAAAACCTACAACAATTTGCAGATAGTATAAATGCTTAATGAAAAGCAGCTCTTAAAATGGGTTCACTATAGACAGTAGAAATGGTATTTCTCTCAGAATTTGTGGAAAAAATGTTTTATTATTTCTTTAAAACTCTTAAACATCCCCAAGACAGTAATATCTCTCCACAAAAGCTAATTGAAAGTGTAGTACAGCTCATTCCCCATATCATGATATTCACTAAGCTGGTTGAAAAACTGGAAAGGACGCAAATTATTTTCTTCTTTTCATCTTTTGATAATATGCTGATGAGTCTTCTTTCTTCCAAAGTGAAAGCTATTTTTTTTCCTTTTTTGGGACATAAACAGCGATATTTAATGTTGCTTAAGAGAACACCAGACTTCTAAGATATGGATTGCCTTAAGTTCATTTTATAGAATCAATTTATTAGACAAGATAAAATTAAATCCTATCATTGTCACATAATTCTATTTTGGAAGGTAAGTCAATCTTCAGTGCTGGACACGTACTGCTCAACAGTACTCAGAGAAATCTTCTAGGCCAAGTGTTGTGTGAGGATAACAGCCTATCAAGTTCCCATGGATACTCATAACGCATGAAGACCCAAAGGTCGATGGGTCATGAGAAAAAAGAGCTACCAACCTGAAGACTACGGCTGCTAAATCTGTGAAACGTTCCCAAGAACAGCCGCGGTGCATGAGTGGTTGGAGGTCATGAGGGCATGAGAATTTGGGGGGTTCCTGCACAGTGAAGTCCACTCTTAGAGCCCACCAACTTCACTCTAACTAGGGCTCATGTATTACACGTTCACATATTTCAACTGGATTAGCGCTTCAGCAACATCAGGATGTCAACAAAGTCTCAACCAACCACTGTTGCCTAGAAATGCCACCTCTTGAAGAATAAGATATCTAATATGCAGTTATCATGAAAATATTCTTCTCTTAAACAGACAACATAATTTCATAATGTATATAAAACTTTTTCAGAGCAAATGCATATAATATAAGGAGGTATAAGCCTCTGAGGGAATCGCAGAATAACTCAAGTGTTATCTTTGCAAGAAAAGATAAACATCAAAAACCAAAACCTTTTCATAAAGCACATACCTTTTATTCTTCCCATAATAATTTGCTTCATCATTTGCTCATATACCAAGTATGTCTGAAGCACCTAAAAATATTACCAAGAGTTAAAGACTCATTTTCAAAATTCAGAGAAGAACTTGATTTAGAGGGATGAAGTCAGCACTCCTTGTCATCATGACCTTGCTGGATGGACGCACAGCTCTGGGCTGCTCGTGGTCACCATACTACTCCCAGCTTTGCTTCCTCACTGGGTGCTGTGGGATGGGGCTCTCATAATGGAGGGCCCAGACTTGCTGTTTCCACCCTCAGCTCTCAGTTACTTCCCTTGGCTGTCCCCTAACCATGAAACCTGTCAGGAAAAGAAACTGAGGGAGTATGTCTTTTGACAGTAGGAATTGACTGTTTGGGGTGTTTCACGTAACTAAACACGGATGAGAGAGAACAGTTGCCTCAGTCTCAATGGGGTTCTCTGATGGCAGCCAGATGACTTCCTTCTTTCTCAAGGACAAAAGTTAGTGTACATGATATTGCCTTGAGAATCTAAGACAGCACTTTGGAAAAAGACTTAAGGTGGATGTAGGAGTTCTCAACATCATTCATGTTAAATAACAGCTGCCAGATGCAACTTTTATTTATTAATATTGTTTGTGTTGAGCTGAAATAGTGGTAAGGATATGTCCACAAGTTTAAAATGACAAAAAATTCTTGTATGTGGCAGCCAATTGGAAGGTCAGTGTTACTTGAATGCACAAGTCTTAACTCCTTAATATATTTCAAATCTTCCACAGTTTCACTTGGTTCAATAGCAAAGCCTACAAAGGCCTAAATGTCCATAAGAACTTAAGATCTCTGGAACTGCATGGTATCTTTTATTTTGTGAAAATAATCTCAGAGAAGAAATGCCACTACAGTTCATACACCTTTCAAATTTAACCAGTCATATCCCAACTGGAAGTTTCTTTCTTTTCTTTCATGTATGCATGATATGTGTTCAAAATTAATAAAGACCATTATCCTGAGAAGTCTCTTAGAAAGTTAGACAATGCAAAGAAACTAACACTTCTTTAAATTAATCGTGGTGTGTAAAATATTTTTATAAGATGAATTGTAAGATTCAAAAATAAGAATTTTTTTCTTCATTTCAACCAAAAGTAATGCAACTAATTTTGCTATTTCTATGATTTTATGCTTAAGAAACGGTTTTTATGAGTTGGGACTGCCAAAATGTCTGTCTCCAGTAATCTAGCTTTAACTCCTTTCTGAAGAGAAAGTCTTCCTGAAAATTAGATTGGAAAGGTGACACCATTCATGTAAATATGTGAATGTAGATCATCCAGTTTTTCTGAATACCCTGTTCCTACTCAGTAGTCACAAACTGACTGTATCCTTCCGTGTCTGTCCCTCACGGTCTGAGGAAATAGCTGCAGTTTTAAAATATAAAATCAAGTCATAGACAGGCAAATTTATTCATAATATGCCTGTCATAAGCCAGCTCTTTCTTTATGAAAATTGTCACCAGTTGATAGTACATAAATTCTCAGCATGCAAGACAAATACTACAAAGCTGTTACAGTTTTATAAGTTTTAAGAATGTGTTTTGGAAATGCGATCATAATTTAGTCCTCCTTCTAGAGCAGGCTCTATAAGGCCAGTAAGTGACTACATATTCCAGGAACAAGAGAAATCTCTTTTTTATCTTATGAACTATCTAGGTATATTTTCAAGAGGGAGGACTACATGTCTCATATCAAAGTATGAAATCTCCTTGCAATATACACTTCAACTTTCTGGTTACAAGTTACTCTGTCTTTTCCTGGTGGAATGGAGGAATCACTACTACCTTGAAAAGTGATTGACCAAACACAACCTCTCAGATTTCCTGGAAGTACTTTGGAGGCGCTTGGACCTGTACCTGATCTTCTGAAGCATTTTCACTACTCTGCACCATGGCAGTAGGCTCTTTCAGCAGGGAATACTCTGTCTGGGTGAAAGGATCCTGCTTTATGTACACTAAGGAATGGATTAAATGAAAACTGAAAAGAAGAGTAGAGAAATTAATGAAGATGCTTTTTAAAAAATTATGTAATAAAAAATGGATACTCCATTTATGCTCTCCTTGAATGAGAGAGAATTTGATGGACTGCAGGGCTTAGTTGCCTAGAAAGCAATAGTCAAAGCTGTGCAGTCTGGGGTTACCTTCTGTTATGGTCTAAGATACCAGGTGCTGGCCTGCCAGGAATGTCTATACTTGCCTCTCTCGTCAGCACCAAACTACAAAATAATATCTTTCACCAAGAGAGTGGTAACAATTATGTGCCTGAGAATCTTTTGAATTATTAATTTCCTTGATTCTACACCTGGCTTAGAGACTAGGATGAAGAAAGAATTTCCCTGTTTCTCATGATCTGACGTGTCCTAACCCTGTCAGCCTTTGGTAGTTCTCACCTTCCCTTATGCCAGGTCACAGAATCACAGAATTGGTAAAGTTGAAAGGGACCACAGTAGATCATCTTGCCCAACCTCCCTGCTCAAGCAGGGTCATCCCTGAACATTGAACAGAATTGAACCCAGACAGTTCCTGGATATCTACAGTGAAGAAGGCTCCATCTCTTTGGGCAGCCTGTTCCAGTGCTCAGTAACACGTACAGTCCTCTGAACTTTATCACATCCTGAAGACCTCTTCTATTGACAGTTTAGAAAAACAACATGAAGTCTTTCAGCAGAAAGTTTGTGGGTATAAAATGCTCTTTTTATGTATGTTCTTTCTCTTCACCCAAGTTACTAGGCTATTTTATAATAACAAAAAGGAGATAGAGATATCCTTTTGGCTTCCACCACCACCTAGTGCAATGCAGTGTAACAAGGAAGTAATAAACTCAGTGTGCTGAGTCTGGCTGAAGGCACAAAGAGTCCCTTTTCCAGCATCAAGTCTGTCTTGAATTCTCACAAAAGATGAAGAAAATAAACAGGAGTTGCAAAGTCCCTACCTTGGGAATGAAAGCTACCTTCCACAGCACATGGAAAACTGGAAGAACTGGGGATCTGACCAGGTTGTGATTACCACCAAGACAGAGTAGTTATTTCAAGGTGCTGTCTGTAACAAACACTACAGAAAATCAGTTTTCTCCATTGGGGCAAATTCTTGGGTGCTCGGCAATAGCAACAGTATGGAGATTGTTACATAATGTATTTGAAACAATGGCAACAAGATTCATAGCTCAGTCTCATCTGAGACAGAACAAAGACAATTTTTGAATACAAGACATCTTGCTGTGTGATGGTACTAAAGAATCTGTCTCAGAGTCCTGGCAGTATTAAAACGGGGAAATTTGAGTTATTTAAACTAAACCAGTTTAATCCGGTTAACTCCAGGTTTATAAATTTAGCCAACTTTTCCCAAAGTTTCTGTCTGACATTATTATTCTATGTATACATGATAGGAGAGCAATATCTAGGAGTAACAAACCACTTATCACTAGAAAATTAAATCCACACCTTTGTGTATTTACCACCTGTGACTAGGGCAAGGAAGGCACATATCGGGCTCCACATCAAGTGATCAAATATTTTATGGCTAACCAAGGACATGATGATTTTATAACATAAGCTTTCAGATTACTTTTGCATTCAGTAATAAAGGAATGACTTTTTTACTGTCCCAAGCCAATCATCTTTCCTGATCTGTGTACCTTTGAAATACATGTTTTCCTAGCAAAAGAATTTGAATATTGAAGAATTTGTTATGTAACTTTCAAGTAAACACTGTTGATAACAAGATACAAGTTTTCTGTCTTCACTTTTATTGTACCACTTTTTGATATGTCTTTGTCAGCCTTTTGCTGTGG
This sequence comes from Rhagologus leucostigma, assembly GCA_013397725.1. Lineage (NCBI taxonomy): Eukaryota > Metazoa > Chordata > Aves > Passeriformes > Rhagologus > Rhagologus leucostigma. Next base: position 2,399,423 of record VZTD01005247.1, read on the forward strand.
AAGGAGAAAATAGTAGCTGAAACCCTTAAAAACTGTACAAAATGGAAATAAGCAGATGTATACGTGCAGTCTTCTAGTCCACAACATTCTGTGCTTTTGGATTTTGTAATTTCTCTATGAAGAAAGAACTTATTATCTTATTCACATAACCCTTGCAAAGGTTTTCAAATTGTGGTAAATGTCAAAAATGTATTTGAAGTCAAAATTTCAAGTATGAATTCTTGGGATTCAGTCTGAATGCCAGAGTCCTGACCTTTGACACTCCCTAGACCAAAAGGGAAACTATAACAAATATGTGTCAAGAGGTGATGACTCTTCTCTCTGTCATCTTAAGGAACTTAGCAGTATCTGTGCCCTCCCAAGCACAAGTATTATTGCATCAATAACAAGTGATGTCCAGGTGAAGCAAGCAAATCTTTAACTAATTAAGAATTAAACTGTTTCATATTTTTCACTATTTGATTAGCTTTTATTTGGTGAATGCTATTGAGATCCTTCCTCATTTTTCTCACTTTGGAACTGATACCTCAAAAATAATCATAAAAAACCTATTTTTGATCATCACAGCATTTACAACTATGAGAATTACAACAATGAGAATTATCAGTTGCTCTGTTAAGAATAAAGAAAATACATCTGCTTTCATTCTAGAGTGCTATTAATGTAATACAGATGACTAAGTAAAGTACTTACACATAGAATACAGCCTTGCCTGAACAAACTTGTGAGGAAATCTGTAAGAAAACTCCACAACTGGCTTAAAAAATGTGGAAGTTATGTCAGTTAAGAAATTTGTATAAATCAAATGCACATCTGAAACAGATAATGTCATCTTATTAGTGTGGATAAAGTATTTTCCTTTTTGAGGTGATTATATGAAACCAGAGCGGTTTGCCATGCCTAAGAGTAATTCAACTCCAATGCTGTTTTTTTTTTCCTAGAACAATGTCAAAGCAAGAAGAAAATGGTAAAAACCAGATCACTGTTTTATTTTTTACAATGTGACAGAAAGTGCAACAAAAGTACTGAAACACTAATGCAGGAAAAAATATAGTAAGTGGGTGCTAATGTCTTTGAACTCAACTTTGACAAAGCTAGAGATAAGGATCTGCTGCAAGAACACAATGCTTTTTGCAATGCAGGGAATCTATCAGAAAATGCAGAATATCAGGAACATGGTGTCAAATCTTTACTGTAAGACTACAAAGAAGCAGCCAACAGATCAGTAGCGTTCACAAGCACTTTGATGATAAATCCTGGAAATAAAATGATGTCTTCTCAGCTAAACCTCTAATCTACAGATACTTAACCATAAAAATGGTCTTCCATTTTCCCTGGGTATGATGGAATCCAAAGAAATTTGCAAAGATGACTGACTCCATTTTGAAAAAATAACAGTTTGCTATCATAAATCACATTGCAACTAAACCTTGTAACTCATTGCAACATGACTGCTAGTGGGAGAAGAGAAGAAACACAAAAAATGTCACTTTAGGACTGAAAGGGAGTAAAATAAGCAGAAATTGCATAGAACTACTGTCAATCATGCAGTTACAAAAACAGCCATTCTAGTGTTACTTGAGAATTTGGCTAGTCTTTTCCTTATGAGTGGTTAATAACTCCACCTAATCATCTTTTTCCTCCTAGTGACAGCTCTCAAGTCTGGTCACCTTCTTTTTTTGCTGACAGATACAGATTTTTTGCCTCCTTCTAAGGAGAAAGATTTTCCATAATTGAGAAGAAGAGAAAGGTTGAGGTATTGTTGACAAAGGAAATCCTATTCTGCTGTATACAGAAATATATGTACATATTTTATCCTAGGAGTGATTCCATACTTCCCAGTGTTTATGTCTATATGCATCCATCTATCATTTGTGAAGCAGAAGTTACATATCATCTTGTTTGCACTCAGCATAGATTATAGAACTATAAAAACCTACTACAGAAAAGACTTCATGAAAGATATATTTAATGGATTTTATGAGGAACAACAAGATACCCAAGATCACTCTCATATATGTGCATAACACAACAGATAAGATTTTATATTAGAATTGCTGGTCAGCTTAGATGCCATGACCCATTTCCTTTAATAAATAAAATTACAGGTACAAAAAAATAGAGAGGTTCATAATATTTACAGACTAATTAGACTCATTAAACTAGTGAAAAAGTTTAAAGGTTATTAATGGATCATTTGCAAACTATTTTTCTATTCTACAGAAAAAATTACTGGCATTTTATGTCCCATTTTTAATACCATTATCCTAATGCTCTTCATCAGTTTCAGTAAGTGCAAAAACACTGAAAAATAACCTTCTGAATGTAATTTAAAAAGTCTTTCAAAACCACTAGGAAAAAAGTTCATTAACATCTTCAAACCAACTTGACACTTTTTGAAAGAGAACACAAAAAAAAGTCCAAACCTGACAGTCGAATATCATAAAATGTTATCGGACAAGTTGGTTGGAAGTTTTCATTGCTCCTTTCTTTGTACTGCAATGCCCTCTGCAGGTGTAACAGGTCCTCTGTTTCTCCATGGCATTTTCTTTTGCCCTTTGAGGAAGCATCTCATCTGACAAACTCATGATTTCCAAAACCCTTACTAATTGCAAAATATTGTTTGAACCACAGAAAAAAAAACCCCAAACCAAAACAAACCCAAAACTACAAAAACAACTCATAATGTAGCAAACAGAAGATAAAGGAAAAGGAAAACCCACTGACTATGTGATTACCATTATCCTGCAGAAGATATTTTGACAAATAATGGATGCTCATTCCTCTTTGACAGGTTTCAGACAGGGAGTATGTAGCAGACAATCAGAAAGACTGAGGAGATAACATGAATCTCTGACACCCAAGGGCTGGCCTGGTGCCCCTCAGCAGCAGCTATGGTGGTGTGATTAGAGTGACTGCTGGTCTATCCCAAGTGCACTGTTAAAACTAGGTAATTTGAAGGATTTGTGGAAATCGTTCAGTCTAGAAGCTTGACTAAGGAACCATGTCATAAAAAGAGAAAGCAAGGAGATTTCACAGTTGTTGGCTGGTAATATTTGATTGTATTAGTTAAGTGTCATGTTTCCTACCTTGTTAAACTCTGCAAGTATGTTAAATAGAAGCTCCATGAAGTAATTACAACATTGTAGTGGTTTTGTTCGCCTTTCTTACCTTCTGTGAGATAAGAATCAGGAGGAATGCAAAGCAGGCTCCAAACTTTAAAGAACATAAAGAAGTTTATTAATAGAGCTAAAAGAAAAAGGAATATAAAGGGTCAGAATAAACCTTCAGAACACTTCTCCTCCCCCCATCCTCCTCCCTCCTCCCACTTACAACATAAAGACACAAGCTTGGGAATATTTCAGTCAGTTTACCACCACTGTAATAGTCTTTTATCAGTTCACTTAGGGAGAGGAGTCTCCTTTGCCCATGCTATGGGGCTTCTCCGCAGTCACAGCACACAGCCGCCCGGGGTGGTTTTCTGTTGGCATGTGTGAGTCCCTTCCCTCGATTTACAGCTTTCCCCACAACTGTTTTTGTGGGTTCAGTCTTAGCTAATGGGGTACTATTTTAAGGATGAGCTGTTCAAGAGCAAAAGTTCTCTTCATCTGTCTCCGGGATCATCTTCATCTCTAAGAACAGAGGTCTTCTTCTTCTTCCCTGGGAGCAAGGGTCTTCACTTCATCACTGTCTCTCTCTGTTCAGGCTTCTCACTGGATTACAGCTACTTCAACATTTGCTTATTTCAGCACAGGCATCTTTGCTTGTGGCAGTTTGAATGCTCTACCCCTCATGCTTATCACGAAATTACAAGGGGTTCTCTGATGTATCATAGTCCATCACCATAGCTTTACAAAAGATTTTCAGCTTCTAGGTTTTGAAGCATCTCCTCTATCTCCTCTCTCTGGGCTTCAGCTCTTTCTTCTTCACTGACTTTGGTGTCACTATCATGGTGTCTTTTCACGGGCCTTTGCCTTTCCCTTTCCTTTGACCTGGGAGAGGATTAATGTCTGCAGGTTTCATTTCTTCTGGGGAACTTACAGCACTGAAGGGGTTAATCTTACCTGGGCCCGGGCTTTTCAGCTGGAACTTATCTATCTTTGTTGGTCAGATGATCTCTGCCAAATGGTGGCTGGAGCTGGTCTCGGTATAAAGTTCACTTCAGCGGCTGCACTGGAGCAGGGGTCATGGCATACTGCTGGACCGGTTTGCATGGAGCACGGCCACGATCTTGCCAGGCCGCGCTGGGCGGGCTGGCCTGCAGAGAGCCGCGGGCTGTGGCCCAGCCCCGTCAGGCCGCGCCGGCCCCCAGATACCTGTCCAAGAGCCAGAAGCAAGAGAGCGATTCCTGGGCTCGGTCGTCTTTGAATGTGTTTTTTACAGAGGCATGTCCAGCTTCTTAAGTGGCTTAACAGAATTGTCAATATCCAAATTAGCCAATTGATTAGTTCTATCAGGTCTGGAGGAAGTTACAGCAGCCCCTTGCAAAAAACATCACTTCCGTGGCTGGTGGGATTGTTTTTTTTCCTTAACTAAAACTCCAAGCTGTGCTAACCCACGATGAACATACAGACAATAGATAGGGCACACCTGAAAAAGTCATATGTGTTGGTTTGTTGCTCACCTGTAAGAATTCCTGCACTCTGAAACTATTCTATCATTCCCAAAGTTCTCCGGTCTCCCCCAGGCTTTACAGAAGTGACAAGCCCTGCCCTGGTATGAGAAGGGTCTGGGCTGAGAAGTGAAATGTCCTAGCTCGCAGGCAGACCTCATTGCTCCTGCTTAGGATTCCAAACAAGCAGAGTCAGAGACATTTGATGGCAGCTCCTGCTGCTTGCTGCTACATGTAACCTGGATGCAGGAAGTCTTGACTCTTTCCCTGCACTACATGGAAAACTCTGTGATATTCCTTATGCATTATCTATGAAGCTGGTGCAAAGGCTCCTGAGGATACACAGCAAGAAATTATAGTCAGACAGCACTGACATGCAAAGACACCAGAACTTCTCAAACAATTCTTTTTTACCTCCAGGAGCAAAACCATTCAAATGAAGAGTTCCTTAGAAAAAATCCTTAGGATGGCATTTCTGGTAGTACAGAGTGGCCTCCCACCAAGTGACTTCATATTTAGATAATGGTCTTCATTCTAAACGCAGCTCTGCCCCATCTGGAACAGACTTCAATTCAGATGAGCTTTTCATCACTTAGCTATTTCAAGATAGGTATATTTCCACGGTTTCTGTTGGAAGTAAGCTATTTAAATGTCCATTGAATTGAATTCACATATCAAACTCACATAATGGAGATGAAAAATAATATGACTAAACATGAATTTTTATGTCTAAAATTCACATCCTAGAAATATTTATAAACCAATATCAAAACAACATAAGTTAATTCATGGAAGCAGAATGTTCTTTTATCCTTTTCATACAATTCTGATTTAAACTGTTGTACCTTCATCATCCCTATATTCCCCAGCAGGAAGCTTCCCACTTGTTTCAGGACATACTAAGCCAGGTAGAAAACTGGATAACATTTTATCAAAATCCCTGCCTATAAATCTTGATCCCCTGGTAGATAGAATTATCAAAATAATCACTAAGTTCACCTTTACCTCTTACGAAAATTCAGTGAAATCTGTCAGAAAATATTACTACAGCAGTCTTGATTAGAAAAGATATTTCAGAGTGGCAGATTCAATTTTCCATTTTTTGACACATCAGGTAGTTTAAAGTAAACATTACTAAACTGTTGATATTTCACAATTTTTTTTTGTCTGGCTTCAGGACGTCATTAAATTTCTTTGAGTCTGGTAATGGCTATTGGAGTCATGGTTGGGAAGCAGAGGACATACACAAATCATTCAGCACATGAACTTCAGGCAGGTTGCTTTGAAGGACTGAAATGTCTCATCTACTTTGCCCCCTTTTTAAACTACTTTTTGTATGGTCGTACTGTATTTATGCACATGTATCAATTACTAGAACTTCAAGTAATTTAACCAGATAATTCCTATAAAAGTGCAGTCATTCTATGAGACTGGTGGTAGATTCCTAAGAAAGGAAAGGTCATGCAAACTCATCATATTTATGGCTTCACTCTATCATAGAGTACAAATCAAATCTGACCTTTATGTACTGTAGTAATGTAAAAAAAGCTTCAATTAACAAGTTTTTGCCTTATGCAAATGCTGTTCAATAGCTTTTAATGATACTGCTAATTATCAATACAATAATGTCCTTCACACATTTTACAGTGATGGATATGATATTAGCTAGTAAAGTTAAAATATAAAAGCATAAAATATGAAGTGAAATACAGAGCTGAAGCAGCAATGGAGCCACAGCAGAACTCAGAACAGACAAATCTGATATCTTAAAAAATTACCCAAACACTATACATGCCAAAACAGATTAAAATATGAATTGGTAATGAAATAATTTTGTCTTCTCTTGCCTCCTGTCTGCAGAAATTCTTACTCAGTTGCTCAAAGCCCTTTTCTATTGCCCTGCTCAGTAATTTTTCTCGTCTTGTACTGAACTTGCCACAATTTCCTGTGAACAGGTTATTTTTAGATAAAAAAGAATATTTTGTCATAGTAAATCAACAAATACTTTTCTTCTTGCAGTCTCGTGCTGTCTCAGACAGAAAAGAAGACATTTCAGTTAAATGTCAAGGACAGTGTAATTAACAGTATCTGCAGAGAGTAGAAAGAGATTGTGCTCTTGAGGTGTGTTACGTGGTGAAAGAGTGGACACATCCCATCAGCTGCTGAATACAATTCGTGAGCCTTTTGAGGCTGTGTGGACTAATCACATATTGCCAAATGGAAATACAAAGCTGAAGGGGAGCTTTCCCTACATGGAGGGGAGATAATAGGTCACAGGAAGATAAAAAATCTCCCCTAAAAAAGCTGAAACAATCATTCATGTCCTTACTCAGGAGTCTGTCTTTTTTTTGTATTTTTTCAAAGATCAAATTCCTGTCTAAGTACAGAAATCAAAGTCTTATCTGTTCTTTTTACCTTTTCATGCATAGAAATAGAAAACAAAGATGAAAATGCTTTAATATGTCTTGAGAGCTCTATTTTAATATCCAAACATTTTTTATGTCTACAAACTCAGCTATGACCTTTCTGATTCTGAATCAGTAGCTACAAAGGATTAATGGGGCCTAACTAATTCACTCTATACTCACACCATTAGTTTATTTAGATTAATTTTCTTTACTGTTCCTATGTGGACAAAAGCTTAACAAAGACTAATAAATTGATAGAAGGCACATTACAAAAAATAAACTGAGTGATGATTTGCTTAATGAGTCACCAAAAGACAAATTTTGTTACAAATAGCACTATTTTTAGCAACATCTCATGCTAGATGTAGTGGATGCATGGGTAATACTTATATACAGATATGATGTAAACACAGTAATTATCATTGCCACTGTACATATTTTCAATCATTTTAACATCTAAAATACAAAGAAGGCAAGATAAAACAATGGAAATATGACATAACAGCTCAAAAGACGAGAGATGGGAAGAAGATTAAACAAAACAACATGAAAAATATTAATTCCTGGTCACTGAATATACAACACTTTGTGCGATACAGGGAAGTTATCAATAGTATAAAGACTTTGAAATCTCTACTAAGCCACATAAAAATTACTTTTGCAAAGTTGGTACAGGGCTGGGGGGAAAAAAAGATAATTTCATAGGGAATCAGGCAAAAATGTAGTAACTTATCAATCTCCTAAAGCTGAAGTATTAGGGACTGTGAAAGATGCAAAAAAAACTTAACTTCTTGCATATCAAACTAGAACGTGGAAAGAAATGGTAGCCTACACATCAATACTGATAATTAAGTCCTCTCACTGTTTATGAACACACTCTTCTCATTCCTGTGCTGAACCTCAGTAGCTTGTATTTAACTGAAGAAACAACAAACCAACATATCCAAAAGGATTTTCAGAGGAACAAAATCACAGAATCATAGAATGGTTTGGGTTGCAAGAGACCTTAAAGACCATCTAGTTCCACCCCCCTGCCCTAAGCACGAACAGCTTCCACTAGACCAGGTTGCTCAGGGCCCCATCCAAACTGGCTTTGAACAGTTCCAGGGATGGAGCATCCACATTTTTTGGGCAACCTCTTCATGGGCATGGCAGCTGTGAATCTGAACACAGGCATCCACAAAGGCTGTGACAAGAGGAAAAAGATGAAATGCAAAAGTAGTCACTTTAAATGATGTGTTAGGAAATGAAATGAGACAAATTGTGAGCAGATGGAGTGATTTAAAAGCACTGAGCCATTCCCATTCTACAGTGTCCATTTTCTGACTGAGTTTTCTATTTAACGGATGGTTTCAGGTTTTGCTCTCTGGATTCCAGACAGTAATTCATCTCACCTCAGAATTTCAAGTGATGGCAGACTCAGCATTTGGCAGCCAAGAGAGTCTACACTGTTGCCAGAACAGAGGCTCCTTTTGCAAAACTTCAATCATTTACCTCTGAGGTGGTCTTCTCAGACCTTCCTCAATGTCAATAATAGAGAATGATGCATCTAACATATTTCAAAAGTGTACTCTATGTTGAAAATAATTCCTTTCCAAGTGTCTTTTTCTCTTCGTTGACCACTGAAGCAGCTTAGAATGACTAGTTCAAATACCCATGTCTAGACTGTATCCCACGCCTGCATTCCTTTGACAAATCCCACCCAAGACATCAAAAACTGAGAGGGAAAATATCAAACTGTCTGGTTACATGAGAAGAAACAAGGAAAAAAAAATTCCTGGGCCTTTTATGAACTATATGGACATTTATGGAAAATAACTCTTAATATCAAATAACATAAATACCTCTGGGATGCAAAAACCCCCTTTATTTGGGGGCTATTAAAGAATCAAGAGCAATTCTAGATTGCCTGAAAAAAATATTCATTGTCAATTAGATCTGTGTCTTCAGCTGTGATAAAGTCAAGTATAAACAGAATAGCAAAAAAAAAAAGAACAGAAATGCAAACCCACTACCCCTGCTGTGATTGTTCCCAATTTCATTAAATATTCCCATGTTGTATTCAATAGGTCATAAGATTACTAGGAAATTTCTAAAGACAGTTTTCAACATATGACAAAAATCTGCTTTATATTTTCAGATTTATAATGATTCCTTACAGTTTTTTAATTGATTATTTTTCCCAAATGAATCCCTTGGCATTAGTGAACCTTTGTTTTGTTTTGTGGTTTTGTTTGTTTGTTAGAAAAAATTTTCCTTTTGAATTTCTGCTTGAATCCTTGGCCAGATCAAGGGTCCCCAGTCTCTCCTCAAAACCATTTTTTTTTTTTTAATCTGGGAGCACATATTTTCTTTTGAGCTGACTTTCTGGGGGTACAATTCCCACATATGATTTATCTGTCAACTTTTGTGTCCAGTAATCATTCCTCTTTGTGTCCCTGTTTGGAGACCTTAGCCAAGCACTAAGTGATTCTGCGAGCAGGACATACTTAGAGGTATAAAAATTATTTATTTGTTATCACATTTAAATGATCATTGCTAGGTTAGGCATTAATGTGCTCACCATCTTTTATGAGACATAAGCAGAGTCTCTGCTAGGCAGTCAGGCAAAAGTAAGGAAGGAGAAAGGGCAGGTCCTACACTCTGTGGAGCACAGCCACAGTCATGCCTCCCTCTGACACCCTGTTTTTTCTTGATGATTTTATACTTGCCCATGTTGATGCTTTCCCTTGTGTTATCCTGTCTGCAGTTTCAGCTTTCTCATCTCATACGAATCTCCTCTTCAGACTTTCTGACAGCTTTTTTTTTTTCCCCTTCAACTTAGCATTTTCCTCAGAATTCTGAGCCAGGGTTGCGTACCTTCAGCAATGGACCTGGTATCCTCAGGCACAGACACTTGCATGGACTTCTAGACAGACGGAGTCACACTCTATTTTAGCACTGAGATGAAGGTGACAGGGGAGATAAGGAAAGGAATAAGTTATCAGTGGTCACCAGTCAAACCCATAGCTTTGAGTATCAGTTGCTCATCACTATTCTTATTGTGTAATAAAATCTTATCCTTTTCCTTGTGATGCAACATAATACATTTCTGCCATAAATCTTAATATAATGCCCTAAATCATTAAATTTTCTTGAAATTTTAATCCACCGATCAGCATTTGGATAAAGGCCAATTTGAATTAACATTGCAAAAAACTGCATTAAATCCTTTAACGAAACCTATCCATAACTAGAATCTTGCATCCTCCCCATTAAAATTTATTATGCAGAGCTTATTGAAAAGAGACATATTTTTTACACGTCTCCTTCTGAATTATACACATAACATCTTTGTCAGTAATAAAAGAAGACTTTTAAGTTAAGTTTGACCCTCAATGATTGTCTTTATATATCTCATTTTCCATGTGGGCAATTTCTGAAGTAAGAATTCAGTCTTACTGACAGAAACATGGTACAGTAGTCACACCACTAACCAGTTTAATTGTGCTGACTAAATATATTACTAAGTTAAAGTGCTGTTACTGAAAGCTCCTTTTGCTCCTGCAGCTTATTGTGTTTCGGGAAATGATTTTACACACACTTTTAAATGCCTTGTTCCTTAACAACATGGGTGCTCCAAAATACCTGTTCTGACAAACCCCATGTTGTAAAGCCATTTAAACACTTATGTAACTCATGTAAGCTTTCTTTGGTGCACTTTATTCTGAAGAAAATTTCAGGGTATTACAAAGAACAACTAAAGGAACAAAGAATGAAAGATGTATGTCATGTTATAAAAAGGTTGAGTATGGATAGATTTATCTAAATGCAGCAGATGAAATAAGCTTTTACACTTGGAGGATAAGGGTCTGATCACGTCTAGCTATGGGAAAGAGAATGGATTGAGTTGAGATAGGGGGCCAAAGAATCACAGAATCAATTAGGCTGGAAAAGACCTCTGAGATCATGGAGTCCAACCTCTGACCGAACACCACCAATCTGTGAACTAGACCACGGTACTGAGTGCCACATCCAGAATTTCCTTAAACACCCCCAGGGATACTGACTGCACCACTTCCCTGGGCCACCTATTCCAATGCTTAACAATCCCTTCCACTGAGAAATTCTTCCTTATGTCCAACCTGAACCTTCCCTAGCACAGCTTGAGGCCATTTCCTCTCATCCTGTCACTGGCTGCCTGGGAGAAGAGGCCGACCCCCACCTGGCTACAGCCTCCTTTCAGGCAATTGTAGAGAGTGATAAGGTCTCCCCCTGAGCCTCCTCCAGGCTAAATAACCTCAGCTCTCTCAGCCACTCCTCATAGGACCTGTGCTCCAAGCCCTTCATCAGCTTTGTTGCCCTTCTCAGGACATGCGCCAGCACCTCAATGCCCTTAAGAAGTCTTAAGGCCAAAGGAGACATGAGTGTTTCTCTTTTATGGACAGAAACTAAAATACAAGACGTTCAACCTCAACTTGAGAAAAAATTTCTTTATGTTGAGGGTGACAGAGCACTGGAGCAGGCTGCCCAGGACAGTTCTGGGGTCTCCCTCTCTGAAAAACCCACCTGGATGTGTTTCTGTGTCACCTCTTTCAGGTAAATCTGCCTTGGCAAGGGGGTTGGACTAGATGATTTCCAGAGGTTCCTTCCAACCCCAACGATTCTGTGACTTTGAGTGCCAGCTGCTATAATTTGAGAGACCATGTCATTTGCTGTCCTTCGCAATGACTTGCTGTGTTTATACTTGTTACTATCCTGGATTAAAGGTTTAAGTCTCACCAACTCAGAAACCTTCATCTACATCACACATTTTCCAATTCATTAATAGATCAGACACAGGACAGAAGGAACAAGAGTCTGTGTAGTTGAGGCCACATCTAAAAGAATAAGAAGAGTTCTCCTGACATGTTTGTGACTTGCCACAGCTGTCAACCAAGCATTAATTTAGATGCAAGTATGGTCTTAATGATATTACTGAGCACTAAAAATTAGAACTCTGGCTATAATTTAGGCAAGATTTTTTTTTCACCACTCGGGCTCATCTGGCATTCTCATCTAAAAGCTCATGCTGTAAACATGGGGAAAGACTGCAGGATGATGAAATGAGCAGGCTGTAACTCCACAGGACAGTGCCATTGCTGTAAGACAGGCAGGGCTCTGTTTTGTAACTATTGCTCTTTAGCAGTTGAATGGCTGGCTAAACTGAAGAGACCCTGTAGATGACAGAAGGTGCCAAGGTTCCACCAACACAGCTGTACCTCTTTCTATCCCAAATCCATCCCAGCATTGCGCAGATACTAGAAAAAAGCAAGGATAATGGATGCCGCAGGTGAAGGAGACTAATCTGTGTGAAATCTAACATAGCGTTTTTTCACAAGTTTAGTTCGAACCCCAGTCAGACTCCAGGGAGAGTTCACACATCTACACTTCTGTCCCAGAGGCATGTTTGCCCTCCCTCAGCCTGTCTTCTTCCTCCACTGCTGGCTGCAGGATCCATCTGCATCTTTAATCTGGGTGCCGTGTTTGCTCTGGCTCTCGCCTGACAGAAGGGTGAGTGGACTCACCTTAGTAGAACGGAAACACTGANACAATATCATTTATAGTACCAATTCAAACTATTGGTGTTAAGACTGGGGGGGGAGAAAAAAAAAGTAATCTTTATAATCTTTATTGCCCTGAGGCCACCTTGTCACCAACAGGACGCTCTTACACGATGCGCGGCCCGGCACAAGAGCCGTGCTGGGGGTGCGGACACCTGCCCACACGGCAGCAGCGACGGCCCCCGAGAGGGCCGAGACGGGCCCGCCGGCACACGTAGCGCCGCCGGGCTGGTGG
>VZTD01005247.1:2412274-2505302 GCA_013397725.1 Rhagologus leucostigma
GGGCTGCCGCGGGGGCTGCTGCCGGGGAGGTGGGGCCGAGGCGGGCACAGTGCCGCCGCTGCCGCTGTAGGCCGCGCTAGGCCCCCGGGAGGCCTGCGGGGAGGCGGCGGACGATCGGGGCGGGGTTGAGGTGACTGACCTCTGAAGGGCCGTGTCCCCCGCAGGAGTCGCCCGCCTGCTGTAAGTGTCCAAGGTTAGAAGGCGCAGTGGCTGCACTTTGGCGTTGTGCGCTCCGCGGTTGTCACTTCACGTTCTGTGTTTATTACCTTTAAAAAACTTGTCTCGCCGTTTCGGCTCTATTTTGCTTGTTTGTTTTGGTTGTTTGCTGAACAGAAGTGGAGGTAGGAAAAATCCAGTTGCACCATAGGCCTGATCTCATGGCGCACGAGATGAAACAGAAAACCTGTAACTCACTTTCTTGGGATTAAGTTGGAAGTTGGTAGTGTTCTGCTGAGACCTCCCGGCAGAGGGTCAGACTGGGGATGTTTGCAGTGATGGTCAGGCAGGAACCTGCTTTTCGTCTGAGCGAGCACAATTCCATACATTCCTCTTTATGGTCAAGGTGTAAACCAGGCTTACACTGGGTGTGTGAGTAACACCTGTGCTATCTTAGGAACAGAGAAGATGACGAGGCTTGCTTTGTACCAGCCAGCATGCTGTCTCCTACTGGGATCTTGACATCTGCATTTAGTTTTAGTGAAGAAGTTCTTTGCAGTTGGTGGATCGCTGCATCCACAATTTTCAGCTGAGGTAGAAGGAGCAGTGTATTCACGTTGGTAATCTTAAGGGACAGTTTGTTCGCTTGGGGCTCTGCGTTGTTAACAATTTTAGTTCTTCCTGTCTCTGAAATGAACAATTGACTTAATGGTTAGTGATGAACAGCACGGTACCAGATGGGGGCTGGTGAGAGGGAGAGAGAGCTACTGAAGAAAACTGTTTCATTTTCAAGTGATCAGCTGTCAGTGCCTCTGTTTTAGGGTTGGATGGGTGTGAGGAGGGCCTTGTTACAGTATCAGGGCCTTGATGTGCAACTAACCTTTCAACTACTCTTCTTTTTTTTTTTCCCTAATGTCTTTTAAACAGGGAATGGTTAGAAGAAAGTTTCTGCCTGTACTTCTGTGGTGTCCAAGCTCATCTATTGACGCTTCCTTTGTAACTTCGTGGTAAAACGTCTTCTGAGAGTATCAGTTTGGTTACCACATCATCTGGATCACTTTTAAGAAAATGTGGACTGCCAAAAGGCTGTGTAGTGCTCAAATACTGTTGCTCCAGTTAAAAAAAGGCCAGTGTAGTTGTATGTTTCCCAAAACTCAGCAGTTCTGGATTGGAATTACAAACTATTGCACTGTAAGAGCTCCACATAACAGAGTTAAATTCCAGGTAAGTATTTTTGTGATGCTCTAAAGATAAAAGTGATGTGCATGAATACAGTGATAAAATAATTTATTTTATACTCTACAGAGCTAAGCTTTTGATTTTGCAGCATTAATTATGAATTGAAGATGCCTTTAGTTTATCAAGGTAAAGGGGCAGGGAGCAGTAGGTGCTGGAGTACCAATGTTTCAGAATGAATTTTTGAGTCTGATAGTTCTAAGTTGAGGAGAAACATTAATTTTCTTCAAACTATACTTCAGATAGTAGTGCATGATAACTGACAGGCTGATTAGTTAGAGTGACAGTCGTTCAGTGGAGAATAGCACCAGAATTCTCTGGAAAATAACTTACAGATGCAATGTTGTGCAACAGAGGGTGGGGGGGGGAATGGATTGGTAAGGGAAGATAAAAACGTAGGAGTTTGATTATAAAAAAAATCTGTTGATATAAATAAAAATAGTGGGAAAGGACACAAAATAAAGCTCATTTTGGACACTGGCATATCCAAAGGGCAGGGTTTTTCAATATCTAATTAAATTCATCTTTAAAATATAAATTGTTGCATGCATAAGTTGTGGAACATTGAAGTTTGAACTAGTTTAGTGGCAGCTAAGCAATTGAGAAATTCATCTAGATGACTACAATTATTGTTAAATGATGTCATATTTGCTGTTGTTTTTCTTTTAATAGTAATATGTGTGACACTCTAATTGTAGGTTTCCAAGGTAAATGATAAACAATCAGTAGTTGATAGAAGAATGGCTACTAGTGCAGAGGGAACCAAAATACCTGTTGGAAAAAGTCCCAGTGGAGTATGTGATGGAAGACAACATTCATTAGAAGGTATTGAACCTTTTGCCACCTTCTTCTTCTGAAGTCAGCCTTTCCTGCCCTCTGTTGACATCTTGTCTTAAGGATCAAGGTCTAGAATCTTAATTTGAATGTTTCGCATCATGTGATGTGTTTCTTTTTTTAATTTTAAGGGGATTATATGCAATTGTTAGAGTTTGCAAAGACTCTTGTGATTTTGTTAAGGTTCTTAATGGCTGGTTAGATTATGTACTTACTATTTTTTTTCCTTCATCTTTGTCAAACTCTTATATTCAGTGAATGCTGTGAATTGTTATGCTAGTGTGCTTTTTTTTCCTGTTAGAAATGTGAAAAAACAAACATTTCTGTGTCAGTGGTGATTTTTGATTCAGGTAAATTAGTAGTTACACTTATAACCTTTATTTTAGCAGTGCTGCCGAGCTAAACAGTTCTTTCTGTGACTTTGCTTGTTTTGTCGTTCTTTGCTAATAACTAATCCTCAGATGTGCTGTCATGCCTCATACATTTTAGCTCCTGTGCTTCAGGGTGCTTGGTCATTTGCATTCTATGTATATTTAGATTTTGTTTGTAAAGGTGTTTGTACTCAGTTGCTTTGGGCATTTTCAGCTTTTGTTTACAAGTGGGATGACAGGAGGTAGTTATGACAGGTTAAGACACTGGGATGGTACAATATTTATGTAATTACATTGCTCAGGAAAAGGCCTGTGAGAAACTGTTGTACTATTTCTTGTGCATGACAATCAGGAAAACAGTACCTATCCTGAGAAAGCTGTGTGGCATTGTATCATAATTCTTCTGTACAGCCTTGTCTCCTTACATACATTCTCTTGAAGGTTTGCATTACAAAATGGATGAGATACTGCTGAGTAAACAGAAATGCCCTCACCCCCCAGGAGATTTTTAATCACCAGTGGGTTGGTTTTTATCCTGCAGGTGTGGTAATCTTTTAAAGCAAACTCTTAGGTTTATGTTTATTCTTGAATGCTTCTGCATTATATGCAAAATAATGAAATTGAATAGCCCTGGTGTTCTTCTTGTATGTATCTTTTCTTATGCTTCTGTTTTTTCTCTTGTAGATAACAGAAGCATTCCTATCCCCTTAGCCAGCTGAAATCTTTACATTTTGAATTTTGCCGATCATGTAAGATGATAACATTTTTTGAAAAGCAGTGGCAGAAGTGTTTGCTATGTCCCATTTATATCATAACTCTGCAATATGTGCACTGTCCAGCTGAAATGTACTTGTGCATCTTTTAAGGTTCATTGAAACATTTTCTTAAGACATGCCAATATGACAACTTTGTGTTAATAGGTATTAATATCCTTAGTAGTCACAATTTATGTTAAACCCTCTAAGAGTGTTTGTTTTGAAGTGTTGTGAAACAAGTGTTTCATACTATTTCTAAGATAGCAAGACTTCTGCTCTCTGCTCAGCTGAAAGAAGTGGTTTGTGTCCACATGTGATTGTGCCCTATTTCTGTTACTCTGTAAGAAATTGTCAGGGAATAGTCATAATGTAAACTTAATTAAATTTTTCTCTGTTTCCTCTTTGGAGTTTTTATAATCATACAATTCTTTTTTGATCAAAAGAGCAGTGATCTACCAGATCATCAATGCAAAAGACATTTTTGAATTATACTTTCTCTGAAATACACCATTATAACTTGCAAATCAAGTGATGCCATGACATATTTGCAAGCATCAAAAGAAATGGGAAAATTTATATTCTTTTAAAAGTGTCTTGGTTTCCTATTACTTGCCTTTCTGATTTTACTGGACATTCGTCTAACAAATGCTTTCTTATCTTTCCTCTTATTTGGAGATTTCTTTGCAAGGTGAAACAACATTGCTTAACTGCGTCTGTGAAGCAGGTAGTTCCTTACAGAACCATGATTCTTATTTATCTGTATCATCTTTGTCATCTACATCCTTTGTAGGTTAAGTGCTTTGTTACAGATTTGTTGAAGAGGCCTCAGTTCCACCCACTTTCCTGCAGGTGGATGCATAGTACTGATTGAAGATATTAATGTTCTGTTTCTTCTCTGTAATGCTGAGTATTTGCAATACTTCACTGATTTTCATGTTCTGAACAAATGAAAGAAGACCCGATTGTTTCACCAAGCAACAGACAAATGCGAGCTATCACTTAGGAGCTAAACATTACAAGATTTTCAAGTTAACGACTGGGTAAAGCCCTGAACAACCAAATTTGATCTGATAGCTGACGCTGTTCTGAGCATAAGAAGGTTGGGCAAGAGGCCACTTGAATGATTCTATGATTCAATGATTTTTCCTTCTCATTATTTACCCACTTAGAGAGTTGATACATGTATGTGCATACCCCATTTCTCAGTCATGCAGCTAGATGTAACCACTGGATCTGTCATTTGAGCATGAATGCCATCTGCTAATTAACATTTGTACTGAGGAATTTTAAAATTTTTTGTATATATGACAAATACTTAATGTATACCTAGGAATTGATCCTAATTAATAGAAATGTAGTGTCTGGATAACACAGCCATGCTATTGCTACTCTTAATTTGAGGTTCTCATGGGGAATCTGTGAAACAGTGTTGTATTGCATGCCATACAAATCCAGTGGGCCAAGTACTTCTGTTCAGTAAAAGTAAAAAAATTACCTTATTTTTACGTTATATTAATTTAATCTTTTTGGATTTGAAATTAGTCTACTCTTCACAGAGTATGAGACTAGCAGCATTCTTGAACAGTATTCTTGACTTGGAATCTTAGCGCTGTTTTTTCTTCTTGTGTGTTTGTCTCTCACTGAATCCTTTTGTCAGTCAAGTAACTGATGTGAATACTCACTCAATAATCTCTCTTTCTGTCTCTGGGTAGGGAAATGAAGGAGGCAGAGAAGTGTGGGATCTAAGTGTTAAGAAATTAACTCACGTGAAAGAGTGAGTGCCATGTATCCAGACACTCAAAGAGAATAGTAGTTACTCCCAGTAACTGATAATTACATAGGACTAAAGCTCATACAAGAAACTACAGTTTCCTTATGAAGGTATCTGAGAGGAGGCATGGATATCTGCCTTTAGTCAGATATGTTCGGTAGTTTTTGATCTGAGATTCAAATAGTTTCCTCAGTTCATATAACCTCCTTTTCTGTTCCCGCTTTAGAGAAAATGTACCAGCCACTTCTTTATGCAATGAAGTGTGATTTTTCTTCCACATTTGTAGGGAATTTTGCCTTTTGAAAAAACCTTTTAATCTAAAGTTTTTTGCTGTAACCACACTTTAGATATCCTTTGTAGTTCTCATCTTTTTTTGATTTGTGAACATTTAATTATTTTCCAGCAGAGAGAAATACTTTTTGGAGTATGAGCCTTGTAGAAGGTTTAAATGTGTATGTACATGTACATAAGCTTCTGTAGACTTATTTTTATTTACCTAACCTTATTATCTTACACTTGTGTTTCTTAGTTACATTTCATAGGTCTCTTAGGTGTAATTCTTTGGATTTGTGAACTCACACTGCATATTTTTTGACCAATCAGCTATGTAAACATAATCCTTATTTCATATAATGCTTCATAGTAGTATTGTCTTGATCTTGACATCTATTTTGGGCAGAAATGGGAGTTGATTCCTCCATTCCTATGTAAGAATGCAGTTGTTTTAACCAGCTTCATCTTTTAGTCAGAGTGGCCCGTGATGCAAATTCATCCTTGCTCCTAATTTGTAGAAGGTATGGAGACAGCTGCAGGAGCTGGTTAAACTCCCAAGAGTTTAACTGTCCTGAAGGGAAGCCCATTGTGACATCATACTTCAAAGACTGTTTTTGTTTTCTTCCACTCTATTAAAAAAAAAAATCAAAATAGAGTTGTGTTTATTGTTTTCCAGTAACATCTTGAGTAAACTTTTTTACCTTCTATTCAGTACAGTGACTTTTCTTTAAAATAAAAGATCCTTTCTTTTTTAAAAATAGTAAATCAGTTTATCACTTGCTTCATTCTAAATGCCTTTCTCTCCTATTGTCACAGCAACAGCCAATCTCTAGTTCTTTCTATGAGTACAACATGTTTGATTTGTTACAGGTATTTCTCCTTACAAGTGGATATGGAAGCGTTTCCAGCACAGTTGATAAACTACATGTTTTAACAGACTGACCGATGCACCAAATATTCCCTGGCACTATGAGATGCTCTCCCTCTCTCTCGCGCAGTAAAATAGCAAACCTGGTTAGATCATTAGGTCTGATTTTAATCATGCTGTGGGTAAAGCAGTTGAGTTTAGCATGTCTTCTTATCTAGTGGTTTTGAAAGCTGTTTCTTATCCCCATCTTTCCTGCTCTTCCCATTTCAGAGATGAAGAGATATCTTTAACAAAAATATGGTGCTATATAAGTTTGCCTCTCTTCATCAGGACTGATACAACACTTTCTGTCTTTTATTCCCCTTTCATAGTGAGATGTACCCAAGTATAGTAGGGGGTTATTTTTCATTCAATACTAAGATAGCACGTACAATATCTCATACATCTGTAAAATATAATCTGTGGAATACCTTGCTTTCATAATGTAGTTATTTGCAGAAACCAAATAGCTAATAAAATGTACAGCATTCTATTTTGTTTATTTAATTAAATATCCCTAATAAACGGAATGCTTCCCATTTGTGGGATTTTTTTGTCAATTTTAAATTCTACCCTAGACACGTCAGTGTGTATGTGTGTTTTCATACTTTTAGTGCTTTGTATTTCGGGGGTTTTTTATTCCTTCTTATTTTAATAGTAGCAACAATATGTTTTGTGGTTTTCTTTTTTAAACTAGTAATTACTTTAAAAATTGGTCTATTAATAATTCTAGTAAGCAAATGAGTTTCAAAGATGACAGAAAAAATTCCTCTCTTAGAGAATTATAATGGATTCAAGGCTCTGCTTGTGTAAGGGGAGTATGATCATAGAATCATAGAATACCCTAGGCTGTGAGGCACCTTAAAGATTATCTCATTCCAACCCCCTGCCGTGGGCAGGGACACCTCCCACTAGACCAGGTTGCTCAGAGCTCCATCCAACCTGGCCTTGAATACTGCCAGAGATGGAGCAGCTGCAACTTCTCTGGGAACCCTGTTCCAGTGTCTCACCACCCTCACAGTAAAGAATTTCTTCCTAATATCCAAAGTAAACTTTCTCTCAGTTTGAATCCACTCTCCCAGTCCCATCACTACATGATGAAACAGTAGCCAGCAGTTTTATAATTAATTTGATTTTTTAAATAAAGGTGGCTAACAATGTTATCTAAAGGTATTCTTTAATCATTTTTGTGTAGCTACTCTTAGTTTGCATTTCTTTGACAAATCAGATGAAAAAGAGTGTAGTTACATTGTATATAAAGGTATATATTTTTGATTGATTTAAAAAGGGATTTGTACTAGGGATTATTTTAGAGTTGTTTTCAGTTTCAGACATGCTAAACTAACTGCTGATTGTTTGATGTATTTAGTAATCAAAAGCTCTTACTGTTCTCAGATAACTTTCTTTTTGTTATATAGACAGGGTATGTTAGCCAAAAGAATAAATGTATATTGCAAGACAAAATTTTTCTGACTGTGACACTTTATTTCCACAGCCCAGATGAAACACATCAACCTGTCCTTTGCAGCTTGTGGCTTTCTGGGCATTTACCACTTGGGGGCAGCAGCTGCTTTTCACAGACATGGTAAGAAGTTACTGAGAGATGTGAAAGCTTTTGCGGGAGCTTCTGCAGGATCTCTGGCTGCCGCTGTCTTGTTAGCAGTGCCAGAAAATATAGAGGTAAATTAATAAGCTTGTAGGTATAGGCCATGATAATTTTCAAAGGACATTGTTTTATATAATCATCTTCCATTAAGTTTATTAAAATGTTTTGTTTCTTCTTTTTTCTTCTTGTTACTTGCTAGGAACAGGACTCTTGTATCATGTTTTCATTAACCATGTCTGTGACTCATGAGCAAAAATGTTTATGACAAAAATATTTCATATGAACTTCATATTTTAGGCTGTGTAAATACAAATCTCATGTGTGTGAATGTTGATTTGTAGGGAACAGGTATACTTTAATATACCAAAATGTATATTTACTTAATGATGGTACATTACAAAGTGAATCATTGTTCTCTTGGCTAGAGATATGCTTTGTTAAGCAAGTGCATAGCACCAACCTTTCAACCTTTTCTCAAAGGAGATGAAAATGGTAGATGGAGTGTGTCTTCATAAACATCTCCCGCCTGCTCAGATTTTTTTATTGCTGCCTGTACTCCATTGAACAGCGTTAAATGCTTTTGCATCTCCTTTAGATTCAGTGCAGCCCATGCCTTAACAGCACCCAGTAGGATTACCCCGCACAGCATTCTGTTCTGACATGTGTGTGGGTTGTTTCATCTCCAGAGATGCCACTCCTTTCTCAATGTGGATTTGGTGTTATGCAGAGACACCATGGTTATATTCAGTGACTACAATGTTAAAGATTCTGTGGAGAGCATTAGGGTTTCTTTTGGGGTCTGTTTGCATGATTTTCCCCACAGGTTAAGGCTGCTTTGCTCTCCTGAAGTGTCTGTAGTGACTTTGCCTTAATAAAGGTAGAGGACCAAAATGTTAATATTTCTTTAATAGTTTTAATTATCGTGGGGAAAACAGGCTGTTAGATTTTTGGTCTAAGTTACACTTATGTTTCAGTCCAGTGACCGTTTGATAACTTTCTCTAGGCCTCGATTATTTCACTTAATTTGATTCAAATAATAGCCCCAGCCAAACCCTGCTTTGCCACTGATCTTTCTGTTTGTTTGTTGGTTGTTTCTGCTGGGATATGAACTCAGCTTGCAGCATTAACTGTACTTCTGTTGCTTTCAGCAGTAGGTTTGTCCCTGGCTTCTTTCCCCCACCCCACTCCCCTGGGAGCATTTCTTATATGACTTGGTATTAGGCAAGTTCCACTCTGTTGTGTGGAACCTCTTTGTATTCTGTGCAGGCATTGTCACTTTCTGTCACCTCTGACTGGTAGTTCAGTTTCAAGTTTGCCTCATATAATGTGTACCTCTGACTTTAATTTCCTCTGTGGTGAGCATGGCAGCCCTTAGTTAGCCCAAGGAAATTTTTCTGCTTGTTGCAGACTCTGGGTATGAACACTTGTTCTCAGCCTGGTCCAACTTACAGAGATCTTTCTAAGTAAAAATATTAGAACAGTTTTTAGTTTTTGTTTGTGGAAACTAAGTCTATATTACATTGAGTCTGATGTATTTTTCCTTGAAAGCTTGTCATTTTATTGCAAACTAAAGAAAATTTCATGAACTTTCTATTCGTTTTCATTTTTTATGTTCTTTTTAGTTATTCTGTTCTATTGTTTAAATGGAAAATTGAGAGTTCTTTTGTTAGTGGGAATAATTCTTTCTAATTCTCATGGAATTTAAGTAAAGGCAGAGTTCTGTACTGAATAGAACTAACTTTTCATATCAGGATAGTTATATTTCTAGCTTGAAATATTTTATATCCACAAATGTAGCTCTTAATCAGTTAATTTTTTTTTCTTTTCTTCCCCTCTCCCCAGAGATGGCAATATTAGACAAGCCATAATTAGGACTTTTTGCATCTCCTAGTCTCAAAGCTGTAATGCAGCCTGTCTTTATCTTGGAGTGAATGTAACATTGAAGATTTATTGTTTTGACTGTTGCTGATCTAAGGCAGTTTCCAAATGTTTTTCTGTCATATATTGGATTTTTGTCACTGTTTGAAAAGGCACAGGACTTGAGAGTTCTAAGGAAACCTATTTAGTTATGGATAAATAACTATCCATATGGATATGGATAAATAACTATCCATATGGATAAAATTACCTTGGTCGTGTTTGATATCAGGTTTGCGTAACTCAATACAAGCAGTTACATTTCTAAACATGGCTGCAGTTGCTATTTAAAATGCACATGTATTGTTTAAAGCTTCTAGCACTCAAATTCTAAAACAATTCATAGCTGTAAGAAGTTGTCCCTTTTGAGAGCAGTAATTGAGGGTCTAGATACAGTCCATTCTTAGCACTTGTAATGTGGAAAGTAGTTTTCTATGATTCCCCTAGGTTTGGATTCATCCAGCTCCCTGGTACTCTGAGCTCCCCGTAACTTTATTTAAGCATCTTAAATATTGAGATAGTAGTTCTGAGGTGCTTCTATATAGGGTTTTGTGGGTTTCTTCTGCATCTAAAGAGAGAGGTGTCAGAATGTGCCTCTTTCTAGCAGATTGACTACAGAAGAAGCCGAACTGCCTAATGTAGAATAAATTCAAGACTTAGTGCATGTAACTGCTGTTATATATTTTTATTGGCGTTGAGCTGGCAAGTCACCCCAAGACACAATGACAAGTACCTTATAGAGTAAAGGTGCAAATCTAACCAATGTGAAATTAAGTTGCAGAAATATTTACAGTGATTGTTTCTTTAAGAGGTATGAACCTCTTAGTGAACTTTTTTGATACATTTATTCAAAGGCCATATAAGGAAAGTGGATGCAAAAAGTATATTTCTGTCTTTCATTTAGATGAGTGCCGTGTCATACAAGTGATGTGAGGAAGTTTAACTGCTTCAGTCAGCTGGCTCTGATCTCATGTTAATCCTCACCCCAACTCCTTCCTGGTTTCCCTTTCATTAGATCCTGTATCCTCCTCAGTAGGATACATTCATGTCTCTGTTATTTTTTTCCTTTCCTTACTCATGTAATCATTTACTTTGTTACTATAAACATATTTTTTCTTTATTCAGGGACCTAATAATCCAGGAAACCCAAACTATCTTTTTCTCATGTGGTTATTTAGGTGAATGCTGGTATAATATATTTATAGAGTACCAATTTCAGAAGGTTGCATAAGAGTGAATTTAGGTTTTTACAAAGTCCCTAAAATCATTAGAGAAGTCTGCATGAAAGGATAAAAGAAGGATTACAAATATTGAATAGTGAGTCTTAAGCACTCAGGATCATAATTCATTGTTTCAGCATGTTATGGCTGAAAAGTTATACCAATTCCTTTACTATCCCTTTGGAGTTCTTATGACTCATACTTCAAGCTGGTTTTTTGCAGTCATTAATGCTGGGCATTTCAGCTTATGTGAAAGGTTCCTTGTGCAGGAATCTGTTGCCTGGTTTTCTGTGGTGTCTTTTCTTCCTATGTCATCCATCATAGTTTTCCATTCATTAAATACTTCCATAGTATTTTATTAATTAAATATGCGTGTTTGTTAGTAGCTTGTTTTTTGCATTAGTGAGAAGAAATTGTAATTTTTTTTTTTTTTATTGCTTATAAGCATCTTAAGGTACTTGTGTCTGGTTTAAGTTCTGAAGTAGAACTTAAAATAAAAGGTGGCTTTAGACTTTGAACTAAATGATTGTTCTTGTAATGGCATGGTCTAGGGAACTGATTATTTAGCAGTGGTAGTATATAGAAAAAGAGCCTTTAACTTCCTTTGGTTGTTAAAGTGGTATCCTTGTGAGAGTTTATAATTTTTCTTTTTCATTAGGGATTTTTTTTCTTATAGATTAATCCTTAGAAAAGGATCAACATTTTGTTATGTGTGTCTTGTTACAAACAAGGACATATGGGAAAATATTTCAGTTTGATCTAATAACTGTTCTATTAAAGCTTTAGCCTCTAATGTATTTTAGGTGCTGCAGTTGAACATGCTTCCGATCACTAAAACATCTTCATGGTTAATATTTTCTGTTTCCAGAAATGTAAGCACTTTGCCTATGGATTTGCAGAGGAAGTCAGAAGATTGAACTTTGGTGCTGTAACGCCTGGTTATGATTTTATGAAAACACTTAGGTACCTATCTTAATGCTTCTGTAAGGACATTTTTGTGTTGAGCTCTCCAAATGCAAATGGAGAGGGTGCATATTTCTTCTTTGCTGTGGGGTGCTCACCCCTAATGTATTTGCAAGGTTTTTAAATAATGATGGTGAGTAATGCTGAGTATTTTCTTTCCTCTAGGGAGGGCATAGAGTCTATTCTTCCTTCTGATGTTCATGAGATAGCTGAGAACCGACTCTATGTGTCAGTCACTAACTCAAAGAGTGGGGAAAATCACTTGGTTTCAAATTTTGCATCCAGGGAGGACCTCATTCAGGTAATAAAGTTGAATATGGCAGTTGTAAATAAAAGTGCTGGAGTTTCTTCAAGGCTGGGGAGTATATTGTTAATTGTACAGTAAAATCACTGGTTTACTCAGGTAACCACTTCTACAACCAGTGGTGCTACAACCATAATATAAACAATGTTTAAAGCAGGATTTGATCCTATAGCTTCACGAATTTTGCTAAAATTTATTTGGTGTTTGTGTGTGTTTCCTTCATTGGTTATTCAAGTTCTACCTTGTAGGCAAAGTGTCTCTAAAAGTAACAGGTAACTAATTGTTGCAGTATACAACACAATAGAGACCACAATAGAGAATCTCAAAATGTTGTAAATAATTTGCATCTCTTACTTCACTGATATCATTATGTTTCATCACAAAAGAAAATAAAGGAAGTTTAAAAAAAACGGAACAATTTCTACAGGTGCTTGTGGATAATAGATATAATGTAATGCTAAGTACTGTATAAAAGCTGCATTTTAACTATAGCTGGAAAGTAGATCTTTTACTGCCCTTCTCTTCACCTGAATGCCACATTTTAAATTTGGATCAGGATTGTATGCATAAGCTGATGCAAGATGATAGGAGCAATTCAGATGCATTTAAAGCAAATGTTCTTGCTAGTAACTGATTGTATCTTAGTGGAAGACATACTAAGGTATAGCAGGATAAAGGAGGAAATAGAATAAGAAGGAATTCTTTCTTTCCCTATACTCATGGATGCTTAGAGCAAGTAAGAGATTCTTTATAGTTACCACTTTAAAAAAAAGTGACACTTGTTAACAAAACCTCAAAGTATGCATTGGGAGTTTGGCGTTAAAGTATAATCTTTAAAATCTTGACCCTGTTATAGTCTATGTGGACAGTCAGTTCTCAAAATTTATATGACTTCATCATTCAAATATAATTATGCAAAAAGTTCATCTCAAGTTATGCACTGTTATTTCTAGCTATAGAATCCATTGGTAACAAGTGTGGAGATTATTATTCTTTTCATTTATGTGTTTTTGCAGTGAAATCTTCTAACCTGGAGACAATTAGAAGCATCAGGATGACCTTGGAAAGATGTACATTTTTACTAGTATTTCAGTAGTTTTTTCATTGATTTAGCTGTTTCTGTTCTATTCTTTTGTTCTCTATGGTAGCAGTAGGGTGGGTTGGAATAATAGTAATAAAATTACACATAACTGCTGATTGGAATACATTCATATTGTCTGATCTTTCAGTCCAGCTCCTAATACTTGTTTTTGTGCATGCCTTCAGCTCTGCCTGTATCATGAGTACAGCTGTCTGAATGTTGGTGGCTGCCACAGGAGCAGAGAGGGTAGAGCTTGTTAGGTTATTTTATTGTATCATGCCTAGACGTGACCTACATCCAAGGCATGGATAAAGGTACTGCTGGGTAGACTGTTTTATAAACAGCAAAACTTCTGTACCCTCTGCCAGAAATCTTTCAACTTCATATGCATTTGGTTTCAATGCTTAACGGACAAGCCTTATGGTTCCAAAGTTTTTCATAATGGCTGAATTGAATGTATGTTGCTACAATGTCAAGATTTTATCTTTTTTACTATTCCCCATGGACTTGGAAAGGCACGTAATAATCTCCCACTTTTGAAATAGTCTTTCCATATGTGAAAACAATCATCTTGTATCATCATTCCTGGATTTGTAGTTCTTAAACTGGAGGTGAGGGGGAAGGGACGCCCGATTTATGTGTTTGTGAGGGAGCAAGGCACAAACTACTGATATATTTAGTTCGAGAAAGTAAGGCAGTGCCTAGAAATCCACAGTGGTCTGTTAGTGGTAGGGAAATACTGAAAGTGTTTGTTCTTCAAACTTGTCCTACCTCTCCTCACTCTAGAGATCTAAGTGACTTTATAAGAATAACAACTGCTTTCTTCAGTCCTCTTGAAATGAATTCAAACTTTGCAGGGGTCACCTGGTTTTGACTCTATTCCTTCAATAAATCTTTTTTTCCCATTTCTCTTAGTTTAGAAGGGCCAAAGTTACTGAGTTGGAGTTGAAGAAGAGAGGAGAAAAGGTGTTGGGCAGGGGAAGAAGCTGGTGTTGGGAACTTGGGAATCTTGTCTTGTGCTTTTGTGAGCGAAAGGCCTGTTTGGTAGAGAAATAGCTGCAGTTTCACATAAGGAAACTGAGAGAGCCTTTTTATCTGAGCTCAGACAAAGCTCCACATCACTAGGAAGAGAAATAGGCAAGAAAACAGTTCTCAAAGTGAAAATTGAAGACTTCATATACATATACAGTGTTAATTAAAACTTGTTAGGGGAACAGAGGTGCCTAATACTGAAAGTAGCTTAAATTTTGTAAAAGTAAATGTAATTCCACCCAAAAAAGCTCAAGCATTTTCTTCCATAATCTCCACGGATTGTGATTATTTTCTGCAGCTGATCATCTTTCACACCGTGTATACAGCAGTTTGTGACCTGCTTCTGTTCCCCAGACTGGTCTTTCATGCCACCACACAAGTGTGTGCATATTCACCCTATTTAGCTGTATGAAAAATTCTGACATACTGCACTTTGTCCATGCATTTGCCTCTTCTCCTTGAAATTCTGTATACTGGTTGCTTATGTGTATGTGGGTGGATACACAGGTTTAGAGATACCCACACTCTCTCGTAGGTATTGCTATGAATGGATAGAAAGGTATGTGTGTGTGCAAAGCTGTATATGACAGAAGAGGTGTCCTGGTCTAAAAAAAACCTGAAAATAAAAATCAAGAACAGCTGTAGACAGCAATGAAGCCTTACAATAGGGGCAATATTAGTTTGTTAATACTTGAATGTATTAAATACAAACATTGTTAAAGGTATGCATAGGTGAATTTTCAGGATGTTTATAGTATTTTGTGGGAATTAACAGCAGGTCAGCAAGCCTGTCTGGCTCCGACATTGATCTTAGCACAATTCGTTTGTACCCATGAGAAACTTAGTGTCTACAGAAGCAAGAAACCAAAACAACAGAGCTGCAGGTGGTGTTTTTCTAAATGCTTGGAATGCTTAGGATGACTATGTTACCAGTAACTAAGAATAGTGCATTGCAGCTACATGATAGCCAATGAATCTATTGTAGTAGTTAAGCAGCCAATAGTTGAGTAACATGAATGATAAACATAGCAAAGTCTATAGAATGTCTCTGGAGTTCTGAATAAACAGCTTTCTGCTTGAACCTATTCCTGGGGTTGGTCTGTGTCATGTCTGCCTCAACAGCGACCGTATTTTTGAAACTTCGAAAATCTGATTTATTAAAAAAGTAAACTCTATATTAATATGCTAACAGAATGACTTGATCAGCTTCTTCTTAGGTGATATACTGCTTTTTTTTCAGCATATACATATTTAATTTCTTGAAAACCATAGATTTACTTCACATTCTGTGAAACTAAGTTCATACTCTTGAATCACATTAATCATTGAGTTAATTTTTGATACTTTGAGAGTTGTCACTGTCAAGTCATAAAAACCCAAACCCTACTGAATAATTTTAATCACATTTTGACATACCACAACAAGAAGATGTTTTGAGATGACAGTGAATTTATGTAAAACTAATATATTGACTGGTAAATATGTATGAAAATATGTATTGGTTCTAAATTACTTCATTGCCTTTTTAATTTTTTTTTTTCTCTATTCTGTCTGCTTTCTTTTCTCTAGGTCCTGCTAGCAAGTAGTTTTATACCAGTGTATGCAGGAATTAAGCCAGTGGAATTTAAAGGACAGGTAAGTTTTCATTAGCTACCAACTTTCTTTTTATGTGTTCTTCATTTATGGTTCATTCATTTCCCATTCATTAAGGGAAAGCAACTTCAATACTATTTTTTGTATTTCTTATAAGAAAACATTTTCACAGTTGTCTACTCAATCTAGCTCCAAGAACTTTTTTTCTTTCTTATATAAATATATTAACACTTTAAGAATAATTTTAAAAGCATGAAAATAGCTATTTCTTCTTTCTGAGAAATACATGATACTTCATGTCCCCATTCATACAAATGATGCCTCTAGAACCTTTATAACCTATAACCCTCACAGCCCCTCTGCCAAAAAGCCCCACAAAACCATATGCATTTGCTGCTAGATAGGTAGTCATTATATCAGAAAGCTTGTCAGCTTTAGAATTATAGGTACAGCAATACATATCAACTGAAATATTGGAAGGGTTTAAATCAGTGTTCTTTGACTGCTTGAGTTAAATGGAGACTGCTTGCAGCTTCCCAGGGTCTGGAATTTTGTTGACTGAAGCCTGTATGTTGCTTGTGCAATTTCTAAGGGAATATATGGCTGCCATTAGTTAAAGGGAAGAAAGTGTCATTGTTAAACTTCTTGTGGTATTCTTTCAATTAAGAAATTGAAAAGTTGGCTCAGAGTTTTGTCCAAAACTTATTTAAAACCCATTTTACTGGATGAACAGTTCTATTACGATTTGCATAGGCGTTGTAATATTTAATGAAGCCTTTTTAGATTTTTTTTAGCCTTCTAGTATTTTACTACAGCCTTTTTTCTGTGGGACAGTTTTCATTCCTTCTTGCATTCAAAAGTTAAATCAATGAAAGTTTCATGGCAACTGGTTCTTCTGTTACTTGAAGGCTTCTTGTCATTCCCAAAGCTTACTGCTCTCCTTTAGTGAGATTCAGAAAAGGCAGTTAGGCAGTTTCTGGGGTGAGATTGCTTGCATTTATGGTTACTTGTTGGAATAATTAGTTCTGCATGTCTGCCCTGACTTTTCTCATACTCTGTAAAACAGTGCAATTGTGGATTGGGGAGTTTTTTGGGGGTTGGGGTTGTTTTTTTTTGTTTTTTTGGTTTTTTTGTGGGGTTTTTTTGATTTTTTTTTTTTTGAGAAACCGTTGCCTGTAAATGCTTCTGACTTGCATTCTTTAGTCCCAATGTTTAGATCTGGGTGAGAGGTCTCACTTGCAATAGCGTTTCTTTGGTTTGGAATAGTGGGTAATAAGGATGTGTGGGTGTGTAGCAGGGGCCCCAAAGCACACACTGTAGGACTGGATACGTGGCATGTACTGTCATGGCCCAGACATGTAAGCACCAAGTCAGTAAGGTGGATTGGATATGGTTTTGGCTCTGCAAGGTCACCTATCATATAGCATCATATTCCAACTTTCCTGAAAGTTTTACTGTAACAGACCGGGTTCTGTCTGTCTGCATTTACCCTGGTTTCATGAGGTAAATTCCTTAGGCCCATGCAGTCAAGACTACTGCCTGCTAGCTGCTTGAGTCTACTGGCCTTATCTGTACTATAGAACAGTTGATCTGGATCTTCTCTGGGCTACATGTGTCACCTGCACACACATCACCAGGTCATCCAGGAGTGTTTCTAAAATGTATTTCACTGTTCTCTGTGCTATGTTACCGGCTACCATTGTGCATGGTAAGTAAGGGAGTATGGTGTACTTTTCCTGAAGTAGTATCAGAAAATAGTCAGACTTGTTTCTAGCCTGCCCGTACACCTACAGAGACTAAACCCTAGGGTAAACATTGCACTTTAGTTTTATTTTTAGGAAGAGTGTTTTTTGGGAAGCATTTGGCTTCACAGGGGATTAGCTAGTTTACTTTTAAGTGTGCATGCCTGCAGGCTAGACTCTTGGAATGAATAAGCTAATTTCATGTTAGTAGGGACAGAACATTAGTCTGCTCATAGTATGTTTTCTTCTGATTAATGAGCCGAAAAATAATCTGACAAAAGAGGAAGTCTAAGATGACATATAAGAATTTATAGCTTTAAGCAGATTCGACTAGTTTATTACCAGGGCTGGGGATTTCAGGTACCCTGGGACTAAGCTTCGAGTGCAAACACTAGTACAAACTTGCTCCATGTGAAATTATCTTTCTCTGACTTGGTTTTGTGTCCTTTGAGTCTCTGACAAGGTTAATTTTCAAGACAGATAAAGATCTGCAGATGATGAAGTTAGCTGTGTCTGCTGATGAGTCTGTAGTTGGTGTGACTGTAGTTCTCAAGGAATAGCTTTGTAAAAACCATCTGCTGGTAAATGGGTAGGTTCTGTTAGGTCAAGCCTTAATGTCATTGTCTGGTTTGGGTTTCATTGCAAGTTATTTCAGAGTTTTCTCTGGTTTTGCATTGCACTAGAATATTAAAGAAATGCGAAACTCATTCAGAAGCTACCAGGAATTTGCCTCATCAGCTAAGAAGCATTTTTCAAGAATTGATTAGTGAAATTAAGGGAAGCTGGTGCTTCACTTATCTTTTTGTAGCAAATAAATGTTTTATAAATGTTTTATAATTAGGAAACATGAAGGACTATAGTGCTAAAGTATTTTTGAGTGAAAAGCAGTTTCTCTCAAATGCTCAAAAGAAAGTAACAGAATCTACAAGAAAATAGTGCTGAATTAACAGCATTGCTCATGCCTTAGTAAATGTTTTGATTATCAAATAAGTATTGAAGTTACATAAGGGGAGAAGGGGAAAAATAAATAATCAGAATTTTTAAAAATGTGAGAACTTTTAAGTTTTAAAAGTATTACGTTATACTTGTGAAAAACATCAATAATATCATTTGTTCTGGTGTCTTTGACATGGCTTAGACAGGGATTCCACTGTACTTTTCACTGTAGGAAACACAACAAAAAGCCACTTAGGACACCACGGAACATTGCACATAAATCAATAATAATTTACTGTTTATAGACAGACACAAAAATGCCTTGGTGCTAGAAATGTTCTGGTATGTTGCAGCTTTACTCACAGCTGTCACAGCAATGCTGTAATGAGAGTTTGAGAAATCTGAAAGATAGCTGTAAATGATTCTGGAATTTTATTCTCTGACTCCTCATTGAGAAATTTGATGTTTGTGCAAAGTGAAGGAATTCAGTGGTATCTTGTGAGTACTGACATTAGCTAATGTCAAGTAGGTGCTATAGCATATAATGTCCTATAGCATATAATGAAATAATAGGATGAAAAGGGCCATAGAAACTACTAAATGTTAATATTTGTAGCTTAGATTTTGAGATCAGGAACATAAAACTGATCTGAGAGACTGAAGAAAAGAGTGGTGTGGGGGGACTGTATGCCGACAAACACACATATGGATGGATGGATGAACAGATAGATGGGTGGAGAGAGAGAGATAAATAGATAGATAGATACCACTACTACCCCCTTGCTGTGTATCCATGTGTTAAAGAGTGCTTCAACAAATCTCCAGATACAGGAGTTCACAGGGGAAGTCAAATGTGGCACTGGGAGAAATCTGTATAAAATTAAAATAAGGTTTGCTTTAAGTGAGAGTAAAGGACACAGCTGAGAGGGAGCTATGTAAGTGATGGACCTCAGAGAATCTCAGCGGCTTCTGAAGAACAAACGCTGTAACTGGAGTTAATGCTTTCTGTATAGCAGTAGCTACACTGAGAGCTAGTGTCTTGCCAACAGCCAATAATTTACATCTTGTGAGGGTTTTTTTGTTTTGGGTTTTTTTGGTTTTGTTGTTGTTGATGTTTGTTTTTTAAACTTTTGTGACTAAGTTCCTCTGGTGTTTTCCGGAATTTTGATGCAAAATTGGCATTATTTTGCCATTTTATGATGGTCACATAGAGCATCACTTACATCAGGAAAGCAGTCTTTTGCTTGACTGGTGCTGAAGAATACTGCTACAATTTGCCATTTCTTTTTAGTGGTCTGTGTTAATGTAACTTCACGATAATATCCTGGAGGTGAAACTCTTAAGCACTGAGGTGAATCTTATTATTACAGCATTTCAACTTGCCTGGCTTTGCGTGTCTGCAGTAGTCTACATCTTACATAGTTAATGTTTGTTTCCTTTATAATCAGTGAAGACAAAAGCACTTTTTCAGGACAATTAAAATGAGATATAAACACCTAGTTTAGGATAAGGTGAATCACATGCTAGAAGTGTTTTCTCTCCCTTGATGATAAAGGAAGTGTAGAATTACTAATTGCCTTAGATGTGTAAAGTTCAGTGAGATGTGTCTGGTCATCAGACCTCATGTATGATGTCAGTGAATCCATCTAGCCAGCAGGCTGGTGTCGAATTCTGGGCTATGCATGCAAGCATAGAAAGAAATAGGAAGGTATAAATACGTTAACAAGAGATGTCACAGCTGTCCTTTTTATATTGGAGTGGAATTTGGCCCCTAGATCTCATTCTTCACTATACTCAACTCCTGCAGCAGACTTAGGTCTGCTCCCACTTATGTCATAGTTGTTCGGCTCCGTCGCATCTTTACCCTCCACTTCCCAGCTACTGCTGTCTTCTGTAGTGTATGTACGAAGACATGAGGCCCTGTAAGAAAAATCACAGAAGAGGAATCATATGTGGTTTAGCTTGTGCAGTCAGTTTACCTGCACATACAGATTGTACAGCTGCTATTGTCAATCAGAATAATGTTCTAGAGGAGTATACATTATCGGATATGGTTTATGTGTAATATTAACAGCCTTGTCTTTTCATGTATGTGTTGAGAAAAATTCCATGTGGGGCATTTTATTTTTTAATTAACTAAAAAGTCGTATAAATAGCTTGATAAATACCTTGCACACAAATTTGCACATTATGTCAAATGCTCATTGATTCAAATCTCTGTGTGTACATTGTCAATTCCTTGATATTTGACACATACTGAAGCTTATTCATTGTGTTCTTAGAGGGAAACTTGTAAGTTTTCTTGAGAGTGGAGGAGGCAAAGTCAGCAAGGGTAAAGTATGGCATTATGATCATACTGTACTGGTGTTACTTTGAAAATATTTCTGTTTTCCCATAGAAGTGGGTTGATGGTGGCCTTACCAATGGCCTTCCTATCTTGCCTGTTGGAAGAACTGTAACGATTTCCCCTTTCAGCGGTCGATTAGATATCTGTCCACAAGATAAAGGGCGTGTGGACCTGTATGTTAAGTTAGCAAAACAAGATATGATGGTAAGTTGCTTGTTTATTAACTTAAAAACACTAAAAAGTACTTCTGCAGTTATGTTCATATTGAAGTGTCTATTTCTTGCTTATATATCAGCTTATGTAAAGTTTTTGGCATTTTCTGTTTTGCAAATGGAGGTTCAACCTTTTCTTAAACACAAGGAAAGGAAAATGTAGAGTAAAGAAGAAAGTTTGAAAAGCATTGATCTAGTACAAAATTGAGCAAATTATAACAGGCTGTTCAGTGTAATAATATTAGGTTTGCTTTATATATCAGCTCTCTTTGACTAGGCAAAATGTTTATAGAGAAAAATAAAGTCAAATACCAGAGGAGAGGAAAACTGCAGAACATTTCTTCATACTTACTGAAATCAATTGCTCTAACTGAATTTAAAATGCAAGTTTAAGTTGTACATTTGAAATGGTATATACGGTGACTTGTCACTGCATTGCTCAAGAGAGCTTGTGAACATTTGTGAATACAATGCTTTTCCAGTAGTTCTGTTAGACATTGCAGAAACATTTCGGTATATTGAAATATGAGAGTGATTTTTATTGCCTCCTTTTCATTGTTGACATTCTTTGCAACCTTTTTCTCACAAACTTTAACTACAGTTTTGCTTTCTTCAACATGCTGAAAGAAAATACTGAATAGTGATAGACTAGTGGTCAATAATGTTCCATTAGAAAGAAAGATTAACAATAATGAGTACTTTTTAAAACTTTCTTTGTAGACAGTTTTTAATGTTTTCTTGATTTTAGTAAATTAGTGTTATGTAATGCCTTTCTCAATTGGACCAGTTTTTGAATCTTTATAATGTTTCACAGAGAGATATTAAGCATGGTAGTACTTGGTAAAGGTCATAAAATATGAGATATATGAAATCAATAATCTTGGAAATGTATGCAATCACTGTATAATTTCTTGATTGTGTTTTGTATCTGGAGGATGAAAAATGAGCTGGTGATTATTTTAGAGACAGAAAATTAATTGCACAGTTGCCTTGCTTCTGGGGTCATGTGCAAACTTGTGCAGAATCCCAGGCAAGATTTTAAACTATTCGATTTGAAGCACCTCTGCTTTCAGGGCTGTAAAAATGATCACTAAGAATAATTTCTTTTCAGCAAATTGTAAATGCATAAATTGAAGAGTTGTACATCTTTATTTATCTATTTTGGAATGTGAGTAGTTTCCTGTCTCTCCATCTCCTAGTGTCAGAATTTGAATAATTGCTTCAAATAATGAAGACGATTTTGATATTGTTTTGCAAAATTGTTTATAATAATGTGGCTAAGTATTACATTAATTATATAAACAAATTGTTCAGAATATTATTAAATATAATTATATTTTTAGTCTGTTGTAAACAATTTAATAAAGTCTGTATTCAAGAATAAAGCTCCAAAATCTTTTTACATGATCAGAGTGACCACTTAAGATGCTGAGTAGTTCTTAAATTGTTGGTAGTACAATCTGCATCTATACTCATATGTTAAACATTGCCTGGGAATGTTCCCAAGAATGTGGTTGTTTGCACTAGTAAGTTGTCAAAATATTTCCTTGCACAAGTTTAACATGTGCCAGCTACCACCCTGCGAGACAGTTTTGGTAGTGTTTCCAAAGTTAAGGTGTTTCAGAAACTTTGGGCAGTTTTACAGGCAGACAGTCTGTCTTGGATTCTGTGAGTTAAATTCGGTGTGTGTGGACTGTTTGTGCCAATTTGTCCTGGCACTCAGCAGTGACTCTGGACGTGGTTAATTCCTGGTGTAGACAAAGCCGTGCTGGTCTTTTCATTTTACATATGCTCCATGAAACAGATGAAATAACAGTCACATCTAGATAGGTTGCGTTAATAAACTAATTTACAGCTTCTTGCTCTGTTGCAGCTGTCTCTGGCCAACCTAGTAAGACTTAATCAAGCTTTGTTCCCACCAGACCAGGAGAAAATGGAATCATTATACCAAAATGGCTTTGATGATGCTGTACGCTTTTTATTGAAAGAAAACTGGTTTGAGTAGACAGCTCATAGAAAAGTAACAAAACATGATGGCTGCCAAAACACAGCTACAGGCATCCTAGAGAATCTCAGGGATTGCTACCCCAGTTCCTGTTCATGAAAATAAAAATCCTAGTGGACTTGCATCTGCTTCTGCTG
Source organism: Rhagologus leucostigma (assembly GCA_013397725.1). Lineage (NCBI taxonomy): Eukaryota > Metazoa > Chordata > Aves > Passeriformes > Rhagologus > Rhagologus leucostigma. The sequence goes on from VZTD01005247.1 coordinate 2,435,673, forward strand.
AGAAAGTATAAGCTGCACTTCACAGAGCTGTATAAACATGTCAGAATAGGAGCTGGACGTGCCTGGTGGATGTCTTGTTTTGAGGAGGTTCCGCTTGGATTCAGTTTGCTTCAGCTGGGGACTTGAGTGTGGGATTTGTAAAAAGCTTGTGTTGTCATAATTACAGAAATTTGGAAAAGTCTTTTTCAGTGTTATTTGAGAGGAAAATTGATGTTATATCATGAAAAAAATCTGTATTAATGACTTAACATAATTCTGCATATTAGTTCTGTGTATTATTTGGATGCCCGCAGTGTTACTGATCTAAAATGTAACTTGCAGTGTTCTAAAGGACTTGAAAATTAAGTACTAGCCACGAGAAAATAAAACATTTGCACTCTTGGGTATTTTTTCACATTAAAAGTTCTTTTTTCAGTGAATGTTTTCTTTTAAAATTTTAAATACTACCTGAAATTTTTAGCAGAAATGTGATATAAAAATAACTTGTAAAGACAGATGTAAAAAATTGTTATATTTATTATGTTTTCTTCCTCTGCCAAAATCGAATAAATACATTTTCTTGAAACTTTTTTCAAGAGTTAATTTACTAGTGCCTTGGAATGCTATAACAACGTGATTATCTGCTATCAGTCTACTGGGGAGTAGCTGATGAGAGTCAGTGGGTAATAAACTCAAATTCATGTATCTTGTTATTTTAACATTCACCTTGCATTGACTACCTTAAGTCCAGGATATCCAGTCTCACTGCCTAAATGCTAAAATCCACAACTATTTATTTAAAAGCACAGAGTGTTTGGTTTATAATTGTGGGGTTTAAGTTGATTTATTAATAAGTAAAAAAAAAGAAGTTAAAATTGGAGGTTGAATCAAGCATGTATGAAATTTTAGAATTCCTAAAAACAATTGAAAAACCTGTGGTTAAGAAAAAAAAAATCTTTCATAGCTGTTTGAAAGCCTCTTCAGCAAGTAACCACCAGATTTATATTATTATGTAGATTGCATCACATTAGGAAACATGTGCAGGGATTGAATTATTTTACTACTGTTTTTGATAATGAAAGAAATAAATAAAAAGACTTATGTAAAACACCTTACATTCATTTTAAAACAGCAACTGTTTCTAACTGCGTGATATTCTGTATACAGTAATAGTGATATACAGGATAGCTTGCATGACTTCCAGACCTTGGATAGCATTTTTGCATGTAAAACTGAAAGAAGTTACATTTGTAACCTGTGCCTCACTCACTTGCATTCTCATTTGTACAGAGGATAGCTTCCAGCATGAATTGTAGTAGAAGATAATGCTATTAAAAAAATTCTCTTCTTTCATGCTTGACGCTACTGGGGGCTGCCCGGGGCTGCACAGTGTCTGGCTGCAGATGTCCTTGGCGTCAGCTGCAGCAAGCAGGGAAAAGCTGGCTCCTTCCCGAGGAGCGAGCCCCAAACAAGAATCATGAAAAAGCGTCGGCGGAGGCAAAGGACGAGAGAGGGACCTTTGTAGGGGTTCCAGCTGGTTTATTGCAGGTACACGGTCCAGAGATAACACCAGGCTGAAGGATCCAGTGACAAAACGCAAGGGATCAGGGAATACAGAGGGTTTTATATGGGGGACGGAGAGGGGGGGAACAAAGGGAAACAACCAATGGGGTTTGACTGAGGAGGAGGAGAAAACAGGGGACTAACCAATGGGGATAACTTAGGGGAGGGAATTACGTGAACCAACCAATGAGACATCGAAGAAAAGAGAACTTTCTAGAATCAATACATAAGCAATTAGGGGAAATGCATAAACATGAACTTATACATAAAACTGGGTGGAGAATTCCTAACCCAAGAACTTTGAAACCTATGAATTAAAAACCACTGAGAACATATGAACCTGCCATAACTGAGGGGTGAGAGTTAAGCCTCTGTGTTCTTGAGGCCTGTCCACCAGTCCTTGGATTGCACGGCTGCAGTGGCCACTGCCACATGCACCGCAACACGTGCTGATCTGCAATGGTCAAAGTCTCTGATTCAATGGTAATAACTCTCCTGGAATTCTGGTGAAATCTTGAAACAGCTCCTTTTCACTCAGAGAAATTGAGAAATCTAACAAGATCAGAGCCTCTTAGACTTTGTTTTCTATTTACAGTAGTTGTATTCTTCAGTGAGTGAATATGAGCCTTTTTGAATGGAGGAAGTCCAGGGTTTTTTTACCACTTCACAAGTTCTTCAGTTGATGTGGATCTTTCCTAGCTAATTGCCGCGACGCTATCTGTCCAGCTAGCGGGGTGACCAAGCGTCGGGCACCCGCCTGCATGGGAGGGGATGATGGAGGCAGCTCGCAAGGGCACGGGAGGGTTGGCAAAGTTCCAGCACAGTTTCACATAACCCACCGATGTTGAGGGCACGCCGAGGAGGTCGGAATGAGGCAGAGTGACTTCTTCGAGGAAAAGCAGGAGAAGATTTATTCAACTTGGAGGTCACGAGAAGAAGCATCGAAAAGCCGTTACCAGGGCTTGTTATGCCCTTACCGATTGGAGGGGAAAACATGGAATAACCAATAATACAGGGACATGGGGTTTGAATCCTGGCGGGCAAAGGGTACAGACCAATAGAGAATAACGTGGGAGGAGAGAAATACCGTGGGCCAGCGGGGGTCAGGGAACCCAGAACCCTCTGTGGGAAGAACCAAACACAGAGGGGAAAGGGGGAGATGGCAGTGGCCAATATGATGTTGCTGGCCGTGGAACCGGCCATAACGCACCGCAACAGCTAATTATCCTGACTAATAGGTGGAATTTTCTGTTAGAATATCGTAAATCAGATGTGCTGAAAAAGGATCCTTGCCACCTTATTTTCTCACAAAAGCCTAAGGTATTAGAGAGTCCTCTTTAACAGGTCCTAAATAAGTGGAGTTGAAAATCATTTAGTGATCTCTTTGTCAAAATGAACCCCAATGAAATAAACGAATTTTTAATTTCAAGAATACTTCTTAGATAGATTCTGTTGCTTCTCTTCTTTTAGATGTGTTTTAGGTGTAGTCCTTGTGTGAAGGCAAAACCTGCACTCATCAGAATTTTGTCTTCTGATGGACTTGCTATGCAAATAGGCTGCATAACTATTTTTAAAAAATGTTATTAATATCTTAAAAAGCTGAAGGAGATGAAACTTGCAAATATTCGTACCTACTTTGTACCATGATGCTGTTGATGAGTGTTGCAATGAAGATGATTGCAAACAATACTTATAATTTAAATAGAAGGTTCCATTTCTGCTGAAACCTTACGAGTTCTGCGGGCATAGTTGTCTGGGAAACCATTGTTTTGATTTGTTTGGTTTTTACGTTCAGATTTCGTTAATTCTTTTGAAAATCATTAGTACAAACAGTCAAATCTGGAAGATGAGACAGGCTAAAGTAATACTTTCTCATGAGAATGAACATATTTTTTATTGCAAAGCACATGTTAACATCTCTGATGATACTTCTTCAGATTATGCTAAGGATATGCTAAGGTGCTTTTTCTTACATATTCTGTACAGAAGTATGTTTAAACAGGTAGGACATACAAATCCTAAGAAACTATTTTATTCTTGGATTTCATAATTATCCATGTTTCAGAAATGCAATGAATTTTTATCTGAACATAGCAATGTTGTATTTAGGATATTCAGGAGTAATTCTATATTTTCTAAGAGCTCTGTTTTCTTAAAAGACTCTGGACTCTGAACTCTGGTCTGACCTTGAAAACTTTGGTCACCTTTGTTTGTGTGTAGAGATTGGAAATGAAGATCACTATAAATATACAACAGCTACTTTGTTAGTAATAAAAATAGTAATTGTCTGGGAGTACTAGGCTAAGCAATAATGCTCATCAGCCAGATGTAGGTACTTCCATTAATATCTGATGCTTGGACAGGTATTTTCTTTCTCCAACAGCAGTTCTTCATATGAACTTCAATACCCATCGTTTCTCCTATCTCACTCTTCATGAGAACATTCATTTCAATCCTTTTTCTTATGTTCTTTCATTTCTCTGGGGAAACTATATGGCATGCATGCTATTATTATATATATTTTTCTGGGGTCCAATGAAGTGTTTCCCATCCAGTTTTCTGCAGAATGCATCTTGTAATTACTGTTAAAAGTCTAGCTGAGCGTATGTTAAATAATCCTTAATACCAGATGAAGTAATTGGAAGTTACTGTTTCAATTACTATTTTCCTTTAGCTTGTCTGCATATTTCCTATCAGAGAATATATTTAAGTGATTTGAAGGTAAACTTGAGCCCTACTAAAATTATGTGTAAATTTTAAATTTACTAAAAATCCCTGGAGGCCTGAGACTCCGTCGTTCAGATACTGGGGTCATGAACTTGAGGTTCTTAAGTTATTTGTAACTGAAGACATACTCATGGTCCAGAGCGACCTGGGAAGGGTGCAGAATTGGACTGAAGAGTATCTCTCAGATTCACCAAAGAAACAGGTAAGTTCCTGCCTCTGCTTTGTACAGAAGATCCTAAGGGGGTACCGAGGGACAACAAAGAGACCGTGAGCCAGCAATATGCTTTCATGGCAAATACATCCAACAGTATCCTGCCCTGCATTAAGCAGAGCATTGCCAGCAGTTCAAGGATGAGGGCCCTTCCTCTGTACTCAGAAGATGCTGGACCAGATCTGGAATGCATTCTCCAGTTCTGGGTTCCCCAGGATAGGAATATTACGGACTTTCTGGAGTGAGTCATCTTCAAGCCCATGAAGGTGATTAAGGACTAGAGAGCCTGGGAGAGGTGTGATTGTGTATCCTGGAGAAGAGAAAGATCAGGGAGATCTTATCAATTTGTATAAATACCTGCAGACGACAGAGCCAGGCTCTGTTTACGATCAGAGGACAGGATGAGAGGCAATAGGTGCAATATGAAACACAAGAGGGTCCACCAGAATATCAGGAAAGTCTCCTTCCTTGGAGATATCCAAAAGCTATCTGGACAAGATCTTGGCCAACTTTCTCTGTCTTGAGTAGGGATGTTGGAATACATGATCTACAGAGGTCTCCGAAAGCAAGTGGTTTTGTGATTCTTTGACTTACTGCAGTCAATTTATATTTCATATAAATATTAATGTTCTTAAAACTACAATATACATTTTAAAACAAAGCATAAATTTAAAAAAAGGGTATTTCATACATCTAATATTAAGAATTATTTATGTTCTAGACTCATTCTGTATTCAGTCCTGATGTTTCATTCTGTAGTAGGCTTCCATAAAAATCCATGACATTGCTGACTGGAACGTAACAAGTAATGTCTTTGCTGTTGGTGTTATATGATATAACACATTACATATTATGTTTTTTCCATTGCCCAGAACTTGCTGAATTTTTATTCTTTCAGAATGGAAGTTTATGTCCTACTTCTTTGGAAGCAACTTTCAGCTGTTTCTGAGAAGCATGTGAAAAACTGCAGAAATCACGCTGACCTTCATTTGAAAGGGCATTGATCTGAAGTGGAGGCAGTGTTATCAAGTGGAAAGAAAAGAGCCCAATTTAAGTATATGAGTTATCTGAATTAGGTGCTTTTTAAATGCACCTTCTAGTTGAGTCTGCTGGATAAGGTATGAACCCTTGTCAGTTTTTGACAAAACATCAGAGCTGAAAGGCTTTGCTGAAGGCACTGACCTCTTTGCGCTTTGTGCACTTGGAGGCTACTTTGGTTCAGTGACTTCTGCCTTCAGTTCTTTTCTTCAAAGAACTGCATCTGGGGCTCAGATGGAGTTCACACCTCACATCTAAAATGATGGAATAGCTATATCTCTGACCTTAAAGCTCTGTGTTAAATATATAAGCATTCCATGTATTTAACCCCTTAATATTTAACCCAATTTATAATTTTACCTTTAAAATTAAGAGTTAGGCATATATTATATGCAATAAGGATTTTATTCTTAAAAGAGTTTCAAAATAGGAAATTTGAAGTGCTTCTGAAGAGATAGTTTTGCTGGAAAAGAAATGAACTACATATTTACATCCACAATTACAATTCGATTTACTGACTCTAGAAACCTAAATATGTATGACTGCAAATGGAGTCAGTTCCCAGTTTAGGTAGACAAGGAGGGAAGACCATCGTTTACTTCCCAGTGTCCAAATAATAACAATAATAATTTTAAAAAGATACTTCATGACGGTTCTTCCCTATCTGAATACTTGCAGTCAGTCTTTCCCTCTGAAAGTCACATTTCACTTCGTCTAAATGTGGTAGCTAGCACTTTCACCACAAGGAAACAAATGCTCAGATAAGTTTCTTAAAATTATTTGGCATCTTTACTGTTACAGAAAGGAAGAATTTCAGAAAAAAGGGCTAGTGATGCAGCTGAAGCTGAATCCAGTGAGCAGCATGTATCAGTTCTTACAGCACAATTAAAGTATAAGGGTGTAACCGCTCTTTTTATTCTATGAACTGTTTCCTTTCACGTATTTACAACTGTAAGCAACTTTGAAACACAGTATTCAGCTTTCGGCATTTCATTGTGAAAAAAATTAGTTTCCTTCAAATCACACATACATAACTACGCCAAGGTTGCATTTCCTCAAGTACTATGCAAATTATGATAATCTCTTTCTATGCAGCTTAGTTGTATTGTTGTTATTTCCTTAGATTCCACAACTATTCTAAGCACTTTAAGACAAGTTTAAAATACACATTTTTAATCCAAATAATTTCTATTACAGTCCCAGATATGGCAATAAGCCCTACAGCAGTAAACTGTGTAGCCTATCTACCTGTCAAGATTATTTTGGTAATTAATATCTCTTTAAAAAACATAGAAGCTATGACTTTTAAAACCACATTAGGTATTTTCATTATGTTGGAATGAAAATGTGCGTTACAAGATGGCATAGCTGACTAAACAGCTAAGAGTGGAAGGAGTTGCAGGGATTTGTAAATGTGGGGGATATGAAAGGAGTTAGAAATAATGTCAGACAGTGCCCTGGGAGCATGTGAGGAATTCCTCTCTGACGATCTGTCATTACATTGGGCAGATACTGTTTTACAGAACTGCATTTTTAAAGCAAAGAAGCTGCCATAACCTGGGTAAAAACAAAATTGTAACGGTGTGCTTTTGTTTGAAGTAGAAAAAAACCCACTACACACGGTCAGATATGTTGGCATTGAAAAGAGTTTTGAATACCTTTAACTTTCACAGTATTTTGGTGATAGTTACATACATTAAGGCTCATTTCATTTGTAGCTGTGTGGAGTGAAAAGTTCTTTAACTTGAAATAAGCACATGAACAAAAAACATTCCAGGTTAATGGAGAGATTTTTATGTATGTTTCTTTTCTACCTTGATAGAAGTAGCATCACACATGCTCATATCTTGGTTACAACTGCATGCACCTTCTTTTTCATATCATCTCTCTTCCAGTGTCACTTAGAGTTCTTATTACTCTCATATCTTCATATTCTTGATTAAACCCATTATTAACTAGTCTTGATGGCTGGTCATAAATCCTTTCACTTTGCATGGTACAGCTGCTATCTGTATTTCTTGACTTATTCTTGCACTTTGTATGGCACTGGTGAATCTGTTGCAATAGGCACAACAACATATATTGTTAGGCAGTAAAAATGTTTCCATCAGATACCTCATCTGCTTAGAGAACAGAGGGCTAGCTTTACTGGGATATCAGTCCAGTGTTTATTCTGAATTGGTTTAAAAGTTGTTATGCATATCACAATCAAAATGAAAAGTAAAAATACTAATTTTAACTACACCTTAATGAATTGTCAGAGAATATTAATTACTATTATTTTTAGTAGTAAAAACTTTAATATGTAAGCTAAGTTACTAATACCAATGTAGTTATTCTTTGATGCCTTATTTGGTTCTAAATTAATAAACAAGTGGAATATAGCCAGATGTGGGTCATTATGATACAGAAGAGTAATTATGGTCCATTTTGGTTTAAAATTATTTAGAATTAATATCTTACAGTGTTAGATTAATTCATTTCTGTTAATTAGCATCTTATGTGATGAATTCTAAGCCTTTTTAGGTAGCAGAGTAAGGGTAATTCATATTGTACTCAAGAAATGGACTGAAAGTGTGTCTGACTGTGTACCAGTGGTTCCACGTAATGCTTCTCCAGTTCCCAATATTATCCTTCAAGATGTTTATGTGCTGTTACTCTTGAAAAAAATAGGGCATGGGAGTGGTGGGAGAGACATTTTCATTGATTCTTGATTCTTACGTATAGACAGGGTTTTTTGGAGATAGATGTCTTCTTTTGGGGAGGATCCCCAAGTGAGTGCTTGTAATGACACAGTTGTCAGGCACAGGTGTCGTTGAGATAGTGCCTTGCTGTGTCCTACTCTAGACTTGAAAGTCCTGAGAGTTTTTGGCAGAAATAAGGAGCAAGGCAACAGCTGATTGGATTTTAGACTCAGAAGAGGCAGGTCAGACTTCTTTTCGAGGTGTGTACAGAAGCCGCCTTTAACCAGCCATGACACACTGGATTTAAGCAGTGGACTGTAAGGGCCAAAGGACCTTTGAGTCATCCAGTCCCACTTTCATTAGTTTACACTCTGGTTTTGACACAATGTACATTTTCATGATGGGAAACATTTGTCATTTAGTAAAGAAATGACCTTTAAAAGTTCCTAACTTTATAAATTTCAGTGTTCTATATGTTAGGTTGAGCCTGGCTAGCAGCCAAGCATCTGCAGAGCTGCTTGCTTGCTTGCTCACTTCTCCATCCCCAAACTGGGACTGGGGAGAGAATATGAAGAACAAAACCAAAAAACTCACATGTCAATATAAAGACAATTTAACAGGTGAAGGAGAGAGGAAAAAAGAAAAAAAAAGAAAGCAAAAAACCTAACAAACAAAACAACAAAAAACCCCCACAAGTGATGCAGGGGAAATCACTCAACACCTCTATCCAGCAAAGCAATGCCCAGCCAGTCTCTGAGCAATAGGTAACTCGAAAGCAATTCTCATACCCCAGCTTTTATTGCTGAGCATGTCTTGCCCACTCCCAACCTTTGGAGCAGCAGAATGAGAAACAAAGAAAGCCTTGATGCCATTCAAGCACTGTTCAGCCAAATCACTGCTATGATATCAACATTGTTTTAACCACAAATCCAAACCAGCACCATTTGGACTGCTATGAAGAAAGAAATCTCCGAACTCCATCCCAGTTTACTGCTGCTGCTTGCTAATTGTGCTCACAGTGATGAATTTTAGGAGAGACTTGGTTGGCTCACCTTGTATATTCAGATCCAGTACATGCTGTCAGGCTTGTGCTGCTGTTGTACTTTAGCAAGGTTTGACTCTTTACCACATCTCTCTCTGGCGTGAGTTCACTGTGCCACTCAATACTCATATCCTGTCTCCTACTACCTGAGTTCTGCGAACATTTCTTGTTTTGTTGTGGCTTTGAGGTAACAGTACTTAACAACTGGTTGTTAAAGAAAAAAACTCAAACCTTGACCTAGAAGGGCAATCAGATACCACAAATGTCTTTGTACTTGTAACTTATGTCACTGGTGCTGAGTTCTTGGCTTTTTGGCAGTATCAGTGGAGAGAGAATGGTTGCCATAACAGCAGATTCAGTAACACTGAAGTAGCAGTACCTTTAAGCAGCACAAGCTGAGAAAGACAGAACAGTAAAGGAAATCCTGCCTTTCAGTCAGAATTTGGCTCTCTGAAAGATCCATCTCTCTAGAGTTAGAAGAGCTACTGTTTTAAAACCATATTAATTCCTCCAGAGTTGAGTTTTGTTCCCCTAAGCCTGTGTAAGTTTGGTACTCCAATTTAGCACGTTTTTTAACTTTTAAGGGACTCTACAATAGTAACTTTGAGGAGGGATATTGGTGAAGCAGAAGGAGTTGTTGAGGTCTCATATAAATTATAATTTGGAATTACACTTCCAGGTACAGACCTTGTAAATGTAAGTAGAGCATGTTGTAGTGTTGAGGGTTAGGCAGGAATGTGGTGTCATCTGTGCTTTCAAGGACTTGTGATGCTCATTTGCCTCAAGTTATGGCATAGCTCAGGTAGCTTCAACACAGGTTTGTTTGCTTCCAAATAGTTTTGTTTACAAGAAGGATATTACCAAGTAGGATCAAAGTAGAGCTATTCATTTTTAGGCTTTTTAGGATTTGGTTCCATAAAAAGTACTCGATTAAAATGATTATGAAGTTTTTCCTGAAGTGAGGAACAGAACTACAACTAGAAAAGAGTGAAGAGTTTTTAAAATACAGTGGGAAGCATACAAATTCACCCTAGGTTTAGACATTTTTGTATACTAACAAATGTTTTCTTTTTCTCTTGCAAAAGTCTTTCCAAATATTTCAGCTGTCAGGGTGCTGCACTGCTGGCCAGGTAAATGTCCAGCAGTGGCCCAAACCAACTAGAGGGTGGGGGCAGGCAAAAGGCTGTGGTACAACTGGTTGGTTGGAGAGAACATGAGTAAGACAAAAGATGAGCAAGAGTGATGTGTGTCCAGAGGATCTCATGAAATTAGGAGCTGGTGCCCAGAAGCATGAAACAAGCAGGATGTGTTTCAAACTACTCATCACTTTAGGCATTTGTTTTCTCTTTTGTTTCCAGGTAAAAGTAACAAGATCAGCCAGCAACATAGAAAATAGCTTCCCTGTTTTCAACAAGCTCAGAAAAACCTCCTTGTAATTAGCCCGTACATCACGGCTTTTTTTTTTTTTTTTTTTTTTTTTTTTTTTTTTTTTTTTTTTTTATGGCCATGCCCTCAAAACAGAGTGGGGGCTATACCTCTAACTCTTTAGTTAACAGAAAATGCAGAGACTTTTTACTTAATCACAGGTAAATATTCAGGCTGATTTGCTTATTGTTTCTTTCCATCAGAGGACTCTACCCATCTTTAGGTTTGTATTATTTGTTTTTGAAGTTATTACTCACACCGAAAGCTATTATAACTGTGGTGACAAAGATGGTGTATCCAAGAAGGAACCAACCCCACCAGATCTTATCCAGTGTTGTACAGTCTTTGCATTTCAAATCTGGAATAAAGAGAAGGAAAATTAAGTATTTGAGTAGAAATTAAGTAAGTATTTGAAATAGAAAAAAATCAACTTTTCTGATAAGATTTAATTTGAAGAATTAGTGAGAATTGACCAAAGAGCACAGTTGTCTTTGTTTTTATCAAATTTTCTTTTACTGTTTTTTCAGGAGTAAAGCTTCTCAAGAGAGATCTCATCTTCTTTTTACTCCAGACATGAGACTTTTGAACCTGTTGTAAATTACTTATGCAATGAAAAGTAAATAAGATTCTCTATTTAGTAGAAGTGGGATATCTGAAAACATCTGTTATGTAGAAAAAGCAATGTAAATTATAATTATCTTACCAAGTCTCAACTTTTTCTTCCTCTTTTTTTTTTCAGGCTAAAACAAACATATGCTTATGGTGTAATTGTCAATACAATTTCCTTGATCTCTGTGGTTTTTTAGGGACTCTGAAAAATTTTTGGACAATTGTTAAATACAATGTGAAATCTGGAATGAGAGAGCTGCTTTGTGGCATTTTAGCACTGGCTAACCTGATTTTCTGGAAAGTTCACATGAAGAAAATTTGGCTCATTTGAAATAGTGTATCTTAGTCACTGAGGCTCAGCAGAATTCTGGAAATTCAATTAATAATTAGAAGACAGGGAAAAGTTATAAATTATTGAAAAACATTTTACCTGCAAATGGAGAACTCTGCTTCCACATATCCCTACTTCTGTGTATGCTCTCTAAAAAAACTCAGACTGCTGTGTGATTTTACTGGGCATCTTTTGACAAACTGGAAGAGAAAGCACAAACTGCATTTTTCAAGAGACCATTTGTTTATAAAGACTGAAGAAAATTATAAGAATGGTTATCACCATGGGCTTGGTTTGGGTGTTTTTAAGTTTGGCATAAAGACTCAGCAAATGTTTGTGGAGAAGATTAAGAAAAAGTGTTAAAATAAATACATAAATTCAGATGCCATATATTTTGATATAGAAATATTTAGAATTTTATAAAATATATAGTCAATGTTCTACAGCACAATGAACTGAACTGGTTTAGACCCACAGAAACTCACTGTCCCTGAGAAGTCTGTCCAGCTGTATAAACAGGTAGCACCGAACAAAAGTTGTGCCTACCCTCCCGTACTCGTGTGACTGTACACTGCTCCTTCACACCCATCTGCTGGCAGACACAAGGAGCGGGAGAGAAGGCAGTAAGGCTGAAGGAAAATTTATTTCACCTTGTACACATCAAGTCTCTCTTCTGTCACTCACTTTTCTGTCACTCTCAAATGTTCCTTACCGTGCACAGTCAGTTTGGTGCCATTTCCACATTTGCCCTGGATTTGCTCTGTTAGCATCACATCACAGAAATAGGAGTTACTGGCGTTCTGGTCAACGTTGCTCAGTTTTAGGATGGAGAATCCTCTGAGGGTATTTTTTGTAATGTGAACCTGTGGCCCGCCTGTGCTGGGGCTTGACTGGAGACTCTTCTGGTGGTGGCAGTAGGGACCTTTCCTCCAGTACACAACTGGCTCCTCATTCTCCTCACTGGGGTACTCAAACACACACAGCATCCACACCGTGGAGTTGAGGAGCACGCTGGCTTCTTCAGGGTATTGCATGACCGAAAGCTCTGGCCTGCTGCTGGCTGTGGAGTGTAAATAAAGCACATACAAGTAAACAGAGGAATGCTCTTGTCAGAAGGGTGGTCCTGGCCAGTGGAGTGAGTGGGTGTGGCTGACACATGGATGTACAGAGAGCCACAGCTACAGGCATGTACAGTGTAAGGTGCACTCCAGTGAAGCAAACAATAGTTCTGCTACAGCCTTACTAGAAGCCATAAAACCAAGTTTCCATTGTAAATGGCCTTGTATTTGTAAAATTACTTTCAAATGGAACAGGTTTGTCTGTTAAGGGTTACATATGCATTTTTATATGGAGTATAAAAAATTGGAAAATCATTACTAAGAGCAGATAAAACTTTGTTTAAATATATAAGAACAAAATAATAAGATTTTTTAAATATCCGGTTACTTCTGGTTTTATATAGTCATTCTTTTTAGACTTTTTGTCATTTCAAAGTATCATAGAATGGTTTGGGTTGGAAGGGACCTTAAATTTTATCTGCTTCCAAGCTCCTGCCATGGGCAGGGACACCTTCCACTAGATCAAGTTGCTCAAAGCCCCATCCAGCCTGGCCTTGACTGCTTCCAGGGATGGGGGAGACACAGCTTCTCTGGACAACATGTTCCAGTGCTCCACTGCCATCACAGTAAGATATTTCTTTTTAATATCCAATCTAAACCTTACCTCTTTCAGTTTAAAACCATCACCGCTTGTCCTATCACTACGTGTCCTTTAAAAGGCATGTAATTTGAACATTTATACCAAGAAATGAATTTTAAGAATTTACTGGTCTTTACTGAAAGAGATTCCTGAAAGCTAATACGAAGCACCTTTTAAAATGGTAATAATCCAGAAGAGTTTCTGGCCCTCACTTTTAATTTGGGTGAAAAAAAATATCTTAAAACATCAGTATAACACATCAATAGCAATACTTCACTACCCATAGAAAACCAGTCTTACCTCAGTTGAATGAAGGAGAGGTAGATAACTTTGTGAAGAGAAAGAGATGACTCATATCTGAAAAATCTTTTGCATTTCTATCAGGCTATAAAAAAAATAGTCCCAAATTACATTTTTTTTTTTTTTTAAGTCCTTTGGTGTAAGTGACTACATAGACTTTTAAAAGTTCTTCAAGACACAGTTTTATAAAAATCCTGAAATAATATATTTTCCAGTTCAACTAGTTATAAAAATACCAACATAGATATGAACCCATGTTTTCTACTCTTTCATTCAGATATAATTTTAATTTTGTGTCAGATGCACTTTTTGTTTCTATCTACTCTTTTAAGTATTTTTATACTTTTTTTCCCTAATTTTTGCTTTTCTCCATGAAACAACAGCTTGAAGAGTTTAAGGAGTAAAACTGAGCAAATGACACTTTCATCCTTGATTATTAAATTAGAATTCCCTTCCTCAATCAGTTAAGGCTTGGTGAATTCTGGGCTAAAGTAAATAAACAAAGACAAAAAATCCCTACTTACCAGCAAAGTGAGTGAAGTAAGTTGTCATAATTAATATAACAAATTGTATCATTTTCTTGGGATTGCTAATGCAGAGACTTTAAAACTTCAGCCAAGACTACTGATCACCCAGCTTTCAGCAAGTAGTTGAAAATTAAATTCAAGCTCTGCTAAAAACCTGGTTTTGATCTTGTTTTTAAGGGGAGGTCCTTGTGGTTTCATTCACTGTAACTATTTCCCTTTGAAACCATCAGATACCATCAGACATCTTGGACCTTGCAAGGTATTAGCTTCTAATATAGTTTCAAATTTAACTCCACTGAGAGTATTTTTCCATTCTGAGAATTTTCTTCAGATGACTAGGAGTAGGATTGGTTTTGTATAGCAGATTTTCTTGAAGCTGCCCATCTCAAAAAAAACCACCAAGAAAGCTAAAACCCTCTAAGATTGGGTGCAATGCCTATGCTGTAATACAGCAAAGTTTGCAGTAGACACCTAGTTCTGATGCTTTTCCTCAAAGTTCCATTTGCGCCTTAAACACCACATGGATGAAGATGGCTTTGCTTTATCTAGTATTTATCCAGTTAGAGAAGTAATATGTGCTACAGGAATGATTCAGAGGAAACATTATTTCTCTTTGCTGAAATGATACTGAATGTCAAATTATCATCCTGCAGTCCAGGACATGTGAACATTAGCTGCCAAAAACTATAGGATGGCAAAGAAGGCAATGTGCTTAACCTTCTTATATATACCTTCTGAATTTACAGGAGCCCGCAAGGTTAGCTAACGTCCTTGTAGCATCTTCTGTAGATTATTACATTTCATCCTAAAAGTTACTCCTCAGCTTAGTTAGAACTTGTTACCCAGCCTCACTGCCTACAGATTAAATGTTTGGGTTTGACTAAGAGATAAATTCCATGGGAATATCTAGTTTTGATCTGACGGCTTTGAGAGACAGAGTCAACACACTGAATGGTCAGCTGCTGCAATGACTAATCACTGTCACCATGAATGGCTGTGCCTTAATTTGTATTCTGAGCTCTGCCTTCAGCTTCTCATCACGGAAACAGCTTTGCATCTCCTCTACAGCACTTTAGTACCCCCTCCTTTTTTTTAAAGGTGATACTTATACATTATATAGGATAATTTTCTGATATTATTTTTCAAAAAAATTCCAAAATTTCTTCCAACTGTTGTGATTTAAAGCTGGGCTCCTTTAAAACCTCTTTATTCAGGCCTAAAAATCTAATTTCTATTCTTTTGTCCCTCCATCTTGTTTATAGATACAAGAATATTCCTCCACAGTCCTACTGGGAATTCCCTGTCAACTGATTTTCTATTTGAAATGTATCTTTTCAGAGTCACTGCTTTCTGATGTGGTACAGGAATATCACACAATCCTTAAATAAAATTAAGGCTGCAATCAAACCCTTCAGCTTTCCAATAGATGCTATTTAACTCAGTGGTAACTTTCAGAGGTGTTTTGTTAAACTGATCTTCAATCACTGATTTTATACACTAATAATAACTTGCAATTATGTATTAAAGAATTCCATTCTTTTAATTTACATTCATTCAAAGGTACATCCTAGGGAAAAAAAAAAACCTAATTGTGTTACCTCATTTTGTTATCAGCAGATAAACACATGTATTTAATTATTTTACTAGCATTTGACTATAAGAATATCTAACTGGATATGCTTCTTATTCATCATATCTGAAACTAACCAGGTTAAATAGAGAAACAAAAAAAAAGTGCAAACCAGCAAATTTCCTTTTATTAGTTAGTAACTCCTTAGATAACACTCTACTTTTATCTATAACATTTTGAAAAACAGTGATAAAAGCCCTTTAAGATACTGACTTGAATAGAAAAGAAGAGAAAACTGATCAAAGACAAGCAGTAATAAATTAATGAAGCTAGTCTGGGATTCACGTGTGCATTTAAGCAGCTATTCAGTATCAGAACAAACAGAGTGGGGGGTTTTTTTGTTTGTTTTTCCTGAAAATTAATTTCATTAATGATTTAGCAACAAAGTTATTTTATACTCTAACTCAGTGTTTATCTTAGCATTTTGATTCAATGAATTTGGTCCTGGTAAAGTTTAACATGGTCCTAATAATATGTTATTGCAATAGTGCTGAACTATACCACTGAGTAGAATTGCAGGCTAAAAATAAGCATTGGTTTATTGGCTGAATATTCAGAAAACAGAAAGGCTTGCCTACAGTTGTGACTAACTAAACCATTAAAAATTTCTGGTTTAATTGCTTAAAGTTTCTGTGTTACTGGTATACAATGCAAAAAGTAGGTATTATCTTTCTAAAATACTAGGGAAAATTACTAATGAGCTGAAATCCTGCCATAGCCTCAAGGTTTGGCTCACCAAGGTCTTTGTTCATACTTATAGACAAGCTTGTGCGTAATTCTTTTCTATTCGTTAAAGATGTTTGAGAAGAAGCTGTGTCCCGTAGGAGTGATAAGCGTGTGGCATAAGCACTTTCAGGAGGAGAAATCAGATGACTTTTGCACTTAGCTATGCAAGTGAAACTTGTGGCCGAGAAAACATGATGACAGATTTGAAATAATGAAGAGTTTAAGTAAGATTAAATATAAAAATGCTCTTTTATGGCATAGAATAGGAACTATTAAAATGCCCTTGAATAAAAAGTGCTTTTACTCTCTAGCACAGGAGAGATATTAATCTTTAAATATTTTATATTTTCCCTGTGCATTAAATGGCTGACAGAAGATTTTAAGGTTTGAGACTTCTGACAAGTTAGGAGATGGACAATGACATTATAAATCTTAGAAAGAAGTGCATAACTTTGAGATACCTAAGGATTGGGGGATCAGTGTGTAGATCTATTTCAGGACCATCTCATGATGATGAAAATAAGAATCGGGTCTATGATGATATTAAAGAGATACCAACATATAAATACAATCACATTTAGATTTTCTGTCATGTCAGTGCTGTGTGGTTTCCTATTGCAGCTTCAGCTGTAATTCCAGGGAATTTAGAAATTTGAGTCTGATTCCTGAAATGTATATTTTTAATTTTTTGCTGAAATAAGGATTAGATACAGGCTTATAAAAAATGTCAATGTACACTAAAAAGGCCTTAATTCCACATGATTGTTGTCCTCCCACAGGACTGAAGAAAAACATGGATGTATGTGATGAATAGATTGTAGCTCCTCCATTATCAGCATTATTTTACATTATCATTTATGTGACAGTTGAGAATGTAACTGAGTGGCTGCCTCACTGCTCTGTGGTTGCGGTTCGGAGGAGTGGCATGGTTATATAGTGGCTAAGTGAAAAACAAATACATAATTTGTTTTGATAACAGTATCACCAAGAGATGGGAAAATAAATGTTGTGCTAATTTCCAGCAGAAGAAGTTAAAAAGGATAACAAGATATAAGAGATGAATCAGTCTCAGACAGTAATATCCTTTACCAGTCCTCATTTGGAGGTATTTGTCTGTGAGAAGCAATCAAGCATTTTATGAAGTCTTTAAAAGTGGAGGTGGATGTGGCTGTATGAAATAAAACAGGGCCTTATAGTTTGACAACTACCCCAAAACAGCTATTTTACAATATAGAACAACTTAAAATAGGCATCTCCTTAGCATGTGTTAAACAAGTAGCATAACTTGCGTTCAGTTTATTGTTTAGGTTTATTCATTAGAGTCCAACAAAGCAGGCAAACACAATAAAATCTTCTTAATGGTGAAAAACAGCAGACCTCTGGAACAGCAGCTCTGGTAAGGCTGGACACCTTTGAGAAAGATCAGGCAAGAATGACACAGATGTCGTGGATCCAGCACTGGCTGACAATGGAGGGTGTGATTTGTTGCTGCTGAGTGTGTATGACCTCAGGATTTCTCTGTGTTTTTTACTCAGGTGTACAAGGTGAGAGAGAGTTGCAGCAATAGCACAGACTGAGAGAACCTACCTGACTCCAAAGCTGCTTCATGACCAGTGACTGTTCCTGAAAACTTCAGAGGCAACCTGCAGGCTCTCCAGTTAAAGCCGAGGATGTTAGCTCCTGCTGGGTGTCTCCATAAAAATGCACTGTCTGTCCTAGTAGGAAGTTGTAGTCACTGCACAATCCTTTTTAATGAAAACCAAAAAAATACAGGAGTATAAATTAAATTCAGAAGGGAAAAGCAAATACTCGAATGGTACCCTGCATTCCCAATTGGGAGAAAGAATGGATGAAAACACAGATGAGATATGGAAGAGCATGTAGTCTCATTTGACCAAATTTACAAGCTTATTTTAATTATTTAGCAGTTCCTAATTTTTATAGCCAAGAGAGGGTATGCCATCAACACCAGAATATCTACCATGTGTATACATCTCTTTACTGAGCACTATGAATTAAAAATGCCATTAATCATTTGAAATCTGGAAACCAAATTTATGCAGTTTTCCTTTCAATAAGTTTTTCCATTCCTGGAAGAGTTTCAGGCTGGATTGGATAGAGCTCTGAGCAGCCTGGTCTAGTGAAAGGTGTCCCTGTCTGTGGCAGGGGGGTTGGAACTAGATGATCTCTATGGTCCCTTCCAGCCCAGACCATTCTGTGAGAAGCAGGTATGGATAGAGATGCCAACAGTGCATGTCAGTAGTGGATCTGCAGCTTGGAAATTAGAGTAAATTGTTTCTGAAGTCAGCTACCCCAGGATTATTATGTGTCACTCCTAAATTAAAAACTGGTTACTGTTTAAACAAAGATCTTTAGAAGAAAATAGCTTGATTGAATTTTCAATATTATGCGAGTGAGAAAACTGACTGTTAATGAACATTACTGGGTAGACTCAGCTGCTGGTATAATCAGAAAAGTTGGATATAAAGAAGATGATACTTTCCACACAGAGCAATGTAAAACCTGTCACCAGTTCATTTCTCTGTGTGGACACACATGCTTTTCCCTTTGTATGAGGCATGCTCCACATTCTGGAGGCTTCCATATTCTCTGAGTAGGCATGGAATAAGCTTAGACTAGAACAACTGCATTTGGCTGTCTGTGCGTGTAAGTGGTACTTGAGCAGCCACCACAGTCAGGGCAGATGCTGTCATTGTATGTAGAGGAGTCTATGAGACACTTCAGCTGACCAGGTCATAGGAGTCTACAATATATTGAGATGACTTAGTCTTCCTAGGGGTTCTTGATCCAGCACAGAGAGGTCCAAAACAGTTGTCAAATCTTTAAAAAACCACTCAAGCTGGCTAGCGGCACTAAATTCTATCAGGCTGCATGAATCAAAATATTTCTGTCAAAACTGACAGAGTGGTTCAACATTCTGATCCTGGAGATACCTGAAAGTGATAATTCCATAGTTTCACTAATCATATATGATCTGCTAAGACTGCGTGTATAGACCCAATCCTTCATATTCAGAGGATTCTTAATGTGCATGGTCAGCTCTGAACTGTCTCAAAAAATCTGTAATGGACGTGTCTTTTGCTGATATTTTACAGCACTTGCTTTAAAAATGAAAGCTACAGTGTTTCCTCAGCTTACCAAGGTGAAATTTTGCATTTCACAAAGCATCAGAACACAGTAAAAATCAAGCTATTATAGAGTCGAAACACCCTTCCTTTGTTTTTTTCTTTTTCATCTTCATTCCCTTGGGTCTCATCTGCATTTAAAGTGGAGATCCCTGATCTGGAAGTATAATTTACCCTGTTAAACTGCAGAAAGTTTACTGCAGTGCTTTTCACTGTCTGCTGATGCACCAGAGAAGGCAATCAGTTTACCAAATAGCCAGAAACCAAACTATTTTTTTTTGTAGATCAATATCAGACCTTTAAAATCCATGCGGAAATCTCAAGGCATCTAGCACAAAGCGCAAGTTTGTCCTGTTACGTATTCCCACTGAGAAATCAATTCAGTAAAGAAGCCAGAGCTTTGGTTTCTAAGCTCACTTGAGATGTAACTACATTTAGGGTGCCCTGGGATAAGATAGTCTCAAAACTCTAAAAGCAAGAGTCCCAGAAAACCAATGAGAATACCTCTGAGATGAGTGATCATGTTCAGGTGGTAGAACACTCAGACAGAAAACAAGAAGAAAAATACCTTCTTGCACATCCTGTTTGCACAATGATATTAGAATTGTCATGTAACCGGATGTTACTGGCAACCACAAACTCCCAGAGAAAATACTTGATGTTTTGAAGGATCTACACTATCAGTTGTATTGTAAAGTTATGTGGACGGGACTGAGCTTCATCTGCCCAGCTGTTACCTTTCCCTTGGATAAGTGTGTGATAGTCCTTGTAAGAGTCTCTCAGTCTCATGAATGCTGACACCACAGTGAAAACTCTGGAGCAGATGCCCTTACCTTTCACTGGCCAGAGAAAAGACTAAGCCAGGTATAAGTCAATCCTTACATGAGATACAAAAGAAATTTTTATCAGAACTATCCTTCGAAACTTCAAACAGAAAAGATGAAGCCTTCTCAGTAGCTCTGTTCACTGACAAGTCAACAGATGATTTCTCATATCAAAATTAAGCAACACACTTAGCAAGCCTAATGTACGTGTTCTTCATCTGTTGGCAGGAACAAAAAACATACTGTGAGATCTTTCTATCAGTTTCACCTTGAGACGTATTCACTGTCTTTGGAGCAATTCCTTTGACAGAATCTGATAGTTTTCCCCTATCAAGAAAGCATTAATTTCATTACCTAGCATTCCCTAAAAGTCTTAATAATTTTTTAATTGACATTAACTTAAAAAAATAGTCGAGGTGCAGGATATAAGTCTAAAATATGACTCTGTTCCTTGAAGTTTCTCTAGTGCTTATGTCAGTGTTGATGGACGAGTATAGAACAAGGCAACCACTCTGACTTAGAAAGCACAGTGTTAGTGCCCTTCAAAGCCTACTCACATTATCATAGTATTTAGACATTCTTCCACTTGTATATCAAGCCATGGACGTCTATCTCTATGATAAGTATATTTCATGCATGGAAATAGAGAATTTAAAGAGGGGAGATAGAGGAAGGAAATGTTAAAGTTTGAAAAAGAGGAAAAGATCATCCTAAAGATAGATGTAAAAACACAAATGTATTTATGTACCCTTAGATCAGTGATCCCCAGTCTACAGCTCCCAGACAGAATGTTTCCTGTAAAAATCTTTAATGTTCTTTACAGATGCACAAATTAAATCCCTGATTGCTTTACTGTATGAGAATAAAGGCTCTGATTCCTAGCAATATTTTTTATATTGGCAGAGTCATATACAGAGGCTTATATTATAGAATCGTAGAATGGTTAGAGTTGGAAGGGACCTTAGAGATCATCTAGTTCCAAGCCCCAGCCCACCTTTGTCTCTTATTTAAATAAATTTATCTAGAGTTTACAGTGCTGGCCACCTTTTACCTTCATCCAGCAATTAATGACTGTCTAAGAGTAAGGACTTTAAAGCCAGTATGGCTTTTTCAACAGCCCAGCTGTTGTACTCAGCCAACAACAATCACAGGTGTTAACAATGAGGCAACTAAATGACTGTTTTCTATCCCAGTGGAGAAGCCAGCAGCAATCAGAGAAACACATGGGATAGCAAGAGTGGTAATTCAGATTCTTATATAATTCAGATTCTTATATATACATGAGGTTGAACTGCAAAATGGTTGTTACATTACACAGCACTTGTTTTATGTGTTGCACTGCCAAACTGAAACAGTGAAAATGTTATGCGTGTTAAACCACTGGTAGTGACTGGAGAGATAAAACTTCCTCTTTTTAATTTGCTCTCTTAGCATAGGTTTTTTTTTTTAGGCTAAGAAAAACCCACAGGAAAACGGATGCTTTCTGCTGCTAGTCTAGTGCGGTTTCCATCCACCAGAAATCTGAATAACTGAGACTGTTATGTGATATTGGCTAGTTTTAGAGTAGGCAGATAGTTTCAGAATCAGAGTTGATACAATTTTTGAGCCTTTGAGGGCAGTCACACTGGGTGAATCTTGAAGGAAGAAGTAATTGTGAAGTTTTACATGTTGTTGTGATACCTCTCTGTTCTATCTGTGAGGAGCACACAGACATTTTCCAGAAGCAGAAAATCGCTGTTAGCATCTGTTTTTTTTCTTTATGCTTCAGAAGATAGGACAAAGATTCTTCTGATGTTTTCAAATCCTGCTTTTGAAATGGAAGTTTGAGCATTATTCAAATTCTCTTCAATAACATTTAATAATAATCTATGCAATAGGACATAAGGTAATCATGAAGGATGAATGAGGGGGTTGGGAAAGATGAATGTAGACAACCTATCATTTCTGTTTCCCTCATCTTTCCCTTCTGTTTCAATTCCATTTTGTACTTTGTGTATGATCATTATGTCCTGTTTGATCAATCAAATGTGGGAAAAATAATGGAATTGCATGTACTTCTCTTATTCTGGTCTCTTACGTCGTTAGCTTTTTAATTATACTGGTTTTTGAAAACATAAACAAACCAAGTATTAATGACATGCAACTTCAATTCACACATTCAGCCAGTTCTGTCATCTATACAATATTTAGATTATGATAAGCACATTGCATTGTTGAATTTGTTTTTATTTACCGTGTATGTTGAACTAAATCTAGAGGCGTATACTTATTGAAACATCTAATTTTATTTTTGTTTGTTTAATCAGATTTTTGTTGTAGAGATGTGGATAATTAGCTATGGAGCGTGTATAGAAACATTTCATCATAAGCAAATAGCTAAGGCACAAATCAGTACATAATCTTTACCAAACCATTTAAACTTTCGAGTCTCAATTTACCTTTTGTAAAGTTGGAGGAGTGGTAATTTTGTTTTCTATTTTCATTCTGTAGATTTCTAGGGGTGTCAGACCAGCAACTGCATCCTCTCATTTACTTATACAATGTCAGAGAGAAACATTTTCATCTTCTTGGTGTGTTGTCATTTCAGTGTTGAAAGATGTCTGAAGATTATGGGTAGCCTCTACTTGAGCAAAGTTGTAAAGGTGGTCAGATAGAAGTAGGCAAAGTCTGGCTTTTCACAAAGGCCAGTGCTCCAGTAGCCCCAACACTGTCACTGAGTCTTTTAGCTACGTAAACGTTCTCAGGTTTTTTTTTGTTGGTTGGTTTTATGTAGGTTTTTTGATTTGGATTATTGTACTGGTTTGTTTGTTTTTCACTGGTTTTATTTTTATGCTGGTTTTATTTTTGAGGACTGGGAGGAGAATGTTAAATTAGCAATTATAAGACTGGGAAGTTTAAACCTGTTAATATTGCAGTTAAATTGGAATGTTTAAACTCCCCAAAGAACATTGCTGAGTGCTGCAGGGACTCTATTTAAGAAGTGCCCATTTACTTATAGCAGTAAAGAGGAAACAGTAAAAAAGTAGATGTCCATGTTGTAAGACAGAGCACTGAAAGTAAGGGCAAAGGTTGGTACTTTTAGGAAGTTACTTACAGGAGTTACAGGAAATTCTTAAAAGCCATTATTTTATAGTCATAGTACTTTAATTTGTTGCTGTAGTGATAAATGAAACAGTTTAATTTTTGTATTTGAAACTTGAATTAAATATTCTTCTCATGTGAGAAATGTGAGGAATTTTAGGAACTTTTACTTTATGTCCAGTCAGATTAGGAGCCAAGTTTTCTGCAGCAGGTGTAGAAGCTGAAAGATTTGTTCATTCGCATTCTGCCTCCATTTGCTGAACCATAAGTATTGTTTAAATGGCAGCAATTGGCCATCATGATGCATCAGTAACATCACTCTCAGGTGACATCCCTAAAGGGTGGCAGATGGTATCTAACCCAGCTGTCAGATCCTAATAAGTAGAGGTCAGATCAGCATCTGTCAGCATTAGTACAAGCTTGTTGACACAAAGCAAAGCTCATTTAAGTTCTGTTGTTAGCTCAGTGTGGAAGGGTCTTTTAATGAAAATATAAGATGATAAATAACAAGTGATTCACCAAACTATCCTTCTGTTTGGTTTATGCGTTTAGAAGTCAATTTGCAGATACTGTTCCTAATTGTTTTATTTATGTCCAAAAATCTTTATCAGCAGAATGACAACCATTACAGCTAGTCTCAGGATGAGACTATTGATTTCTAGTCAAATAGTATAAGCCCCAGCATCATTTGATGAGAGATATGTTAAAGTGTCAAGGAGGCACTATTATTTTCATATTAAAAAAAATGATTCAGAGGCATAGTAAATACAGATGGATTTAGTGACTTCTGAATGACAAAATCTTGAACATTTTTCCTGCCACATGGTTCTATTCCTTAATGTTAAAAGGTGTTAGTTGCCCAAGATTCTTTAATCTTAGAGTTCATTGTGGATGCACGTACACTGAAAAAATGAAAGTTTAATTAAAGTGCGAAAAGTTATTTCTATGTGATAAACTCCTACTTTATTTTTCTGATCTTGTCTTTAGAAATTCTGTTTGTCTATGGAAATAAAGGTAGAGGAAGTAGGAGAAGATGAGGGAGAGAGAGAGGGAGAGAGGACAGAGGTAGAGGTAGAGAGTAAGAGGGAAAGGGAAGAAATAAGTTAGAAAAGGAGAAGTAGAAGAAAAGTGAAGTGAGGAGATTGTAAAGTGTGTTATGCACGATGGAGGGTGATGGGAAATTTTGAAATTACCAGAGCCCAGTGCTGAAGAAAGAAGTAGCAAATTGAGTTTTATATGTCTGTATCATGTGTCTGTGCAGTGTAGTAAGGGTAAGCCTAATGTTTTAAAGTGTCTTTTTATGTTTTCCATCTTTCTCTGCAGTGATAAAACTGGAAAAGCATTAACAAATTTTTCAAATATAGTTACATATGCAGTCTTATTTTTCATTGGAGATCTGTGATTTGTCTTTCAGAGCTGGAAAGGCAGGGTCAATTGTTCAAAATGTGGCATGTCTTCAGACAAGCTTCTTGTCATTGCAAGGAGTTTTATGAGGGTGGCTTGCCAGAGCTGCTCAGAAGGTGGCAAAAAATTTCCAGAAAGCTGCCTTTTGAAGAAATGTGCACTTCCCATAATTTCAGTTCACCCCTTTACCCTCTGCCCATCACCTTTTTTGGTGTAATGTTATTGTCATTAGTTATAAATAACTGTCAAGAATTTTTTTTGCTAATTTTATATTAATAGTTCTTGTCTTCTTTATCATCACCAGAACTGCCCTAGAGTTTTCAAATGAGACCTGTTATTGTCTTATTTAGTTGACAGCCTGCCCTCAGCTTTGTTGTTTTATTACTGGTAGCAGTTGCAGTATGAGAGGTACATAGTTCCCAGTGGCAACAAATGTAAACAGAAAGCAAATAGACCTGTCTGGGAAACCCTCAAATGTAATACAAGGCTAACCAAAGAAACCACAACATTCATGGGGCCTTTAATGAGGCAGCCTTCCTTCGATTATTTCACTAAGCTAATTGTTTTTATTACAGGCTTTTTAAAAAGACAGAGAGAAGAATTTCTCTTTTCCTAAGTGGCAGCATTCTTTTTGTGGCTACTTCATCATAATAAGTAACATCACAAAGGCTTTCATTGTGTCATGTGGCAGAACACTATTATAAGGGGAATCATGTTATGTTTCTTAACATCTATAGAATATCTGCTCTACTTTATCTAATAGCTCTTTTATCAGTGAAGATGTTCAGTTATCAATTATAAACTGTAATATTTTGTGGCAAATACCATAGCAAATTAATCTGTTTCTCCTTTTCAGCAAGAACAATTTCAGACACAGGTGCCCTCTAAGATCTGCACATCCTTGTACCTCTGCTGCATCATTTGCCTAATGGAGCTTTCCTTTGAGGTTGCTGTTAGCTCTGCAAGGCACTTCAGGGTGAGATTCTGATTGTGGAGAAACTATAGAAAGATATTACTGCTTTATTTTAATGTCAGGGTGAATCAGTGTTTGTGGTTTTTTGTGTCTTCACAGAGATCTAACCCAGGAATCAATGACTTTCCTGCTCACTCCTGGACCTTACCCTGCGCTCAGGTTTAGTACTGCAATCCTGACTTGTTTCAGAAACATCAGCAAAACTGAATTGGCACTTCCAGGGACAATAAAATTCTGGGAGGGTTATTGTCACCCGCCTCTAGGTCTGGAGGATCTCTTACCTCAGTATTTGGTTTTGAGGGATGATTTCATTGTTTTATCACCTCTCCCTTTCTGTGTAGCTGAAAGCCAGCCTTGGTCCTGCAGCTGATCTGAGTTCAGGACTGAGATTAAAATACGCAAGTGCCAGGAAAGGAGCTGCTCCCCAGGAAGCTCTGGACATGCACTCTGACGCATGCATGTTGCTTACAATGCCAGAGCAGGTGAACAGCAGGGCCTCAACTGAAAAAGAACCAAGAACAAAGGATTATAAGCACTTAGAATTGGAAACTTAAGACTTGCCTCCAGATTATCAGAAGTTTTAAATAGAAGGAGGAAAACTGACACCTCTAAATTGCCTTATGAATTATGTCACCTCTGATGTTCCGATCTAGACCTAATAAGTTTGATATTTTAACATAGCTTGGCATTTTAACCTTCCCTACAGCACTAACAAGGAAGTCTTCAGACAAAGGTAATTCTCAGAAATTATGGAGTAGGTACTTTTGTATCTCTTTTCTGCCTGCATTATTCTATGATGTTTGAACTTTCTTTCTATGGTAAGGATGATGTTGTTGGATCTAGAGACTCCCAAGGAACTTTCTGTGATGGTGCCTGGCCTGAAAAAAGATAGGGACATTTGGAAAAGTTTCAGAAAGAAGATATTCCAAAATATTTTCATTTTGAAGTATTTATTATCTATGTCTATTTATATATGTAGAGATAGATTTGGATTTAGATGCATATATTTAGATTTATGGTTTAAATGTTCCTGTTTCATACTATTTCAGGAAAATATTTATGAAGATTCAATGCTACCTTTGTTGTAGTTTTATTTTGCTTGAATTGAATGTACAGTTCCTCCTTGTTAATCCACACTGAGTATAACTGCCCGAATGAATATAAAATACAAAACAGTGTGTGGAGAATTTAAAAGGTGAACTGTAAGTCCTAATGGAATGCCTAAAATACCTTGATGTAGACTGAACATTTCCATGTATATTAGAGGTAGAATTAATTATAATTTATCTGCTCAACATTTTCTTGCTCAGTTTTATTTGTGCATTTTCACTTCAAGTGAGTTGCATTAGTCTTCATATAAATGTGCTGTTTCTGAAATGCAGTGTTAGGAGAGGCTACCATCCATGGTTTCCCCTTAATTACTTACTCACTAGCTAACTTTTTTATTTATGTACTTAGTTACTTATTTTAGTTTAAAACTTCATAGCCTTTAAATGATGGACTTTATATCTTAGTATCACCAAAAGTGCCAAATCCCTCAGCTGACAAGTGAGTAAATGTATAGGAGCAAGAGTCAAACTCCCTTTTCCAGTGGCTTGCAGTCTAGGTAATACAGTGAATATATATATATTTATTTTGCTTGTCATACACAAAAAATGTCTTGGCTATTAAATACTATGATTTTCAGCCCATAATTTTCAGTTGTGTCTTTCTTTTCATTTATCATAATATATAGTGACATAATTAGTTGTATAAAATACTGTATATATAGGATAAATATATGAGAGTTTGGACATCTATTTTTCTATAAAAAGGCTTGTTAATTTTACTGGCTGTACCAGTATGGCTTTGACAAATATCATATCTGTACACAAGGTAACTGTTAATCTTTGTCTTTGCTGCTTCAGTTAAGCAAATCTAAAACTGTTACATGTGCATCAATTTTGTTCCCCAATTAAATGTCTTTAATAATATTTTCACCACAGCTTCATTCTGTTTACCAAGTGCTGATGTGCTTTTTATGCATCTAAAGGGATGAACATCTGTTTCTATGGGAAAGTACCATGAGACCATAAAAATCTCCAGTTAATTGCACAGCAAATATTTATTCTCACACATCAAATTAATGAAACAAGTTTAGTGAGAGAAAGGCCACATCAGCTTGGCAAACAATATCTATCAAGCTATATAAGCCTCTAAAGGCATTCTTGGCAGAAATCCTGTATCCTGAAGAATTGTGTACCCTTGGGAACACTGTCATCATTTAATTACTAGATGATAATGTTATTGCAGGTTTGTTTACTGTTGTTCTGTTTTTCACCTAGAAGAACTATAACAAAAGATTGGTTTTCTGTGTTTACTAATGTGCCGTGCCATGGCTACAGCAGTATAATTCAAGAATGATCATTTTCAAACTTCTAAACCCACCATTTAATCTTAATATTCAATAAGATTGATATTACATTAATATTCAATATTCCTAGAGCACTTACTCCTCTTCATATATAATTGTGAAAGGAGCTTTAATAATCAGTTTTCAAATCCCCCACTTTGATTACTTTAATGATGGCCTCTTTCCTGTCTAAGAGCAACGTGGATGTTTTTCATGTGTCTGCAGCAATGATAGTTTCACATCCCACACATATCTCTGTGTTTCCTTCCCACCAGTGCTGTACTGTGTTGTGTGTGAAGGCAATGACATTATATGCAACTTCTTGTAGCAACAAAGGACAGTGATGCATGCAGTCATAAAATCTTTTTAAGCATAGGAAGCAGGAATCCCAAATTGTTCTCTGACTATTTAAGTTCATTTTGATGCTGTAAAAGTTATACCATTTTCTTAACATTAATTTCTGGGAACCTCATAAAATTCATTTTTGTTTGCATGAGCTTTGCTTTTTGTGCAATCTACTTCTTCTGAAGCTGACCCAAATGTAGATGCATGAAGTTTGTATGACATATAACACCTCGTATAGGTTCAGTCCATACAGATTCAACTTAAATAACTAGGAATTAATTAATATTTCAATTAATAGAATTTAATATCAATTATTTGGACTGACTAACGCTGTTTAATGAAACGTGGAGGAAAACAATGACATTGCTTTGCTTTGCTTTCTTTTTTCCTTGGAAATGTTTAAATCTCAGTTAAAGATATGCCTTTATCCAAGGACGATTTGCTTGTTGTTTGCTATGTGAAGTACACATAGAACTCTGTCCATGAAGGCAGAAAATTTATTCTAAGTTCTTCCTGGCTGTACATAAAAAGGTAACCACTTTCACTAGGAGATATGGTCATTATAAATTAGGAGAGAAACCCTTGGAAATGCAAAATTCTTTAATTCTTTAAATAAAATCTGCATTTTGATTGAAATGTGGATAAGAAATATTTTCTGAAAATAGATGAGTTATAATTTTCAAGTCTTGTAATGTGGAAGGATTTGAATAAGCTAGAACTTTATGTCTGTTGTCCGTGGGTTAGACAGTTTATTTAGAAAGGAGAACTAGCCACAAGGAATTTCTAAATAAAATTTTTAAAATCTTATTTCATATTGTATCAAATTTTCAGGAGGAAATATTCCTCATTTGAGCCCAAAATTTTTTTTTGTACTGGAAAATTCAATTAATAGAATGGATTTTACAAAGCATGTAAAAATAACACTTAAAAATAAAACCTTCCTATATTTTTAAGTATATAAGTGTATATATATTTATATATACACTTATTGTATATATTTTTGTCACTATTTAAATACTGTCACACTACAGAGATGTAATGTGAAGCAGTCAATTTTAAAGGTGTTGATTCCAGTGGGAATTACCCTTGAATACATTATTAGTCATCAAATAGCCATACGTTTTGGTAATGATTCATTTTGTGGGCAGACACCAAGCAGACTAAAACGAAATGAAATTTTTTATATCTCTAAAAAAACCACCAAATACCCGATAACAAAGACCACTCAGAAATATTACAAGTCCATGTTATCTTTCCCAATTTGACTTTGAAATAATGGCTAGGAGTACACAGCCCAAAATATGGAACATATGGAACAATCTGTACCTAAAATAGCCTTTCTGTGATATATGTGTTACTGCAGAATGTTATAAGGAAATGTGAAATTTTCACCTGGTTTCCTCAGGGGATGCCTTGCTTTGCTTTCACTAAGGATTAAAGTGACTATCCCAAAGTCTCATGGAGTGAAATCTTAATATTACACCATTGAATATTCTATAGGTAAGGAACAAAGATGTAGCATTAGAAGTTTGGTAACAATCAGTAAGTGCAAAGAAGAAATAGATATCATGCCTCAGTGAAGAAAAATATATTCTTGAAAACCTCTCCACTTCTCTGTCTCCCTCCTTTCCACTCCTGTGTATTACCTATGCTATCTGATGTTGTGGAGAAATATTCGTGAGAGATGATGTCCTGGTCTAAGTCAGATCTGTGAAGAAAAACAAACAAACAAACAAGCAAACGAGCAAACAAAAAACCCCAGCATACGAAATAAAAGCAATCTGTAAAGTCAGCTTAAAGTGAATCAGAATATCTTTATTGTGAAAAGCTTGCCACTGGCATAGCACAAACCAGTAGACTGTTCATTAGTAGCAATAGAGAACCACTGTTTGTCTCCTTTGTGTATTTTAGAAACTATTGTACTGTAATCTTGAAAGCAGAAAATTCTCAACTGGCTAAAACTGTGCCATATCAAATATATTGCAATAGAACTGTGTATTTGCTGGAGTATATGAATAAAGAAGATCAGAGGCTGTAGAGGGAGAAAGAGATAGGGTAAGAGGAGGAGAGAGAGAAAAGAAAAAATGAGCAGTTTTCCAATGGGAAGGGGATGGAGAGGTTTTCTGCATAAATGATTTCACAGTAACCAGTTCTGATTACAACCTGCTCAGCTTGCTCTCACTGCTTCTGCTCTGGTTGCAAAGGCTGAGATTTTTGGGTGGCACTGAAATCCCTGTCCAGGACTCCAGGCTGTGGGGAAAACCAATGGATGGAAAGAGAGTGGAAAGCAAGCGGTGGGCTTTGGAGTAGATTCAGTGAGAACTCCCTCCAGACTTTTTTTCTTGGGCCAATTATCCTCCTAAACAAGACTACTGAGTGGTCTGTTTTGAAAACACTTTACTGGAATAGATCTTTCCTTACTTCTACTGGGTGGAAGAACAGAAAATTTACCTGATAACATCAATCCTTACTTTCTTAGTGTACCAACAGAGATGTCATAAATCATTTTGTACATTCCATCCTCTTTTCATAGTTTTTAGTTTGAAGCGGTCCTTATCCACTGCCAGTTAGCAGAACTAAATACTTCACTAACCAAACTCTAACACCATTGAAGAACAAGAACAATGAAATGTTTGCTAAGTTTTTATTGGAAAACTAGATCCAACTTCACACAATTCTTAAATCCCAGGCAATCCCATTTTAGTCCCTGAAAGATATTTTTCCCATGTTTTTCAATTTGCCTTACAAAATGTGTCTCAATTTTAAGACTCCAATTCAGTAGGCAAGATAGAAAAGGTATCACTTCATTGTTTTTTCTCAGTCGTTCTCAGCCACACAATGTCTTAAATTCAAATGCAG
This sequence comes from Rhagologus leucostigma, assembly GCA_013397725.1. NCBI lineage: Eukaryota > Metazoa > Chordata > Aves > Passeriformes > Rhagologus > Rhagologus leucostigma. The sequence goes on from VZTD01005247.1 coordinate 2,467,187, forward strand.
ATCTCCTACAATTACAGTTTCCTACTTACCTCAGTTTCATAAAAGAAATACAAGCATGCAGAATGCTTGTTGAACAGACTTCTATTTTTCAAGTGACACAAAGAATAGTACAGTTATTATTCTTATTTCTTAGACGTGTTCAAAACCTGAACAGAAACACCTTCCTACTCAGAGGCAGAGGATATTTTATTTTCTGTTATTAGGTTTGTACTGAATGCAAATTTTCTCAGTTGACTTACGAAGAATTTTTCTTGGTATGGAAGGACACTTTTGTCAGAAAACTTTAAGAAAACTGTCAGGTTTCTCCCTGACTTAGTCAGTATTTCCTCTGCTTTCAACAAGACAAGGATTTAAGCCTTAATTTCCAGTCAGTTTTTATATGTATAAATTTGTACTATTTAGGAAATGGTAAAGACCTTTTTGAAATCAATCTAAAAAAATCCTTAACTTAGTGAAACTTAAGTCTTCTGACGCTTTGTATTCTCTCTCTTTTTGTGTATTGTTTTGTTTTGGTTTGGTTTTTTTTAAAATTTTAAAACATTAGCACTTCAGTTCCCCTGTGTGCTGGATGAGTAACTGCTGAGAATGAGCAGTTATATCTTATAGGCCTCTTTAGTTCACAAACTGAAGTAAGTAAGTTCAGCAAATGTGAGGTCTTTCTGCACTTTTCTGTCATCATGCATTTAAGCTTTCTTTTGTTATTTTCAAATACATTGGAGTTAAAAGCTGTGTTCTGAATTTGATAGCTGGTATGAAAAATATAAGGAAAAAAAGAAAAGTAGCACAGGATTAAAAGCAACAACAACAACAGCAAAATGCAAATAAAACAAAACAAAAGAAAACTATTCGAAGACAGAAATATTTTAGGAAACACAAACTTTACTCCTAAGTAGGATAAAATTTACAGATATAACAGGAAATAGCTCTTTGTCTTTTCTCAAAGTTATCAAAGGTTTACATTAATTTTTACCTGTTAAGAGGAACTTCGATATGTAATTCTCCCTTCTCTGTCAATTACCTCCATTTTGAGTAAAATAATATGCCTTGCAACTGAAACCATACAGTCAAGAATTTCTCTGTATTACATTGTATGCTCTAATTTGTTTAGAAAAAAAAATATTAAATTAATAATATAATCATTCATGTAGTTTTTCTATTAGTATTTCCTTTGTGTACATTGAAACTTGCTTTATTCTGTGTGTGTGTGAGTGTGTGTTTATCTGATGAGATCATGATGCTGAAAAGCAGAGGAGAAAACTAAGAAGATCTCCTTAAAAGGAGATCTGCCTGCCAAAGAAAGCTCTGGGAAGTGCTGTAACTTACACACTGAACTGAATTCTGTCTTAACTGAAAATACCACTAGGAATTATCACCTTTTAAAACAAATGTGTTAATCAACTTTTTTCTTCACCAGTTGTAGTGAACACACCTTGAGCCCAAGGATGATAAAGACACCATGTGTGCTTGCAGGGGGGTTGCAGGAAAACCAGCTCCAAAAATGGCACATCAAAAGATAAGAAAAGTTTCACATCAGCTGTGTTGTCTTTTACTGCCACACCCACAGGCCTTCCTGTTCACATTCTCACACTTGCATCTAGTGAAACCAGTAAATAGCAGTTATTTTCTACCTATTCAGAATATCAGTTTATGACGCAAATGTTGCTGACTTACCAGGAAGCAGTTCTAACAGATTCAGACCTTAATATGGAAATGAGACCCAGAGAGAGTCCTTTGAGTTAAAAGGAAGTGTTGGCTGCCTTATAGTACAGCTACGTGAAAGATTTTTTTGAAGTGGTTGATCCCCTTTGGAGTTTCTTTGCTCAGTATAAAAACAGGAGTTCCAAGGTTAAAAAAAATAGACTGCAGAGGTTTTTTTGTAGTTTGGGGTTTTGGTTTTTGGATTTTTTTACATTAAGATTGGACAAGCCATGCACTCACAGACTTGTGAATTTCAAGATGTTTGCTTATCTTTGCCTCTTGACAGGATTAATTTATAGTGGTTCCTACATTTCCATGGTATAGAGGGAAGAAGGATACCAGTATTTTATTATCAATGTGAAGGATGGATAAGACACAGACCAGAAAAAAATAACTTTAAATCCTGGTTTACTTCAGCTGGTGCAAAATCTTTTAAATTAAGCAAAAAGCATTTAAGTAGTACCATGTAAGATACATTGTAGCTACTATTACAGTAGCAGTCTGTTTGGATTTTGTTGTTCAAATTTTGCAGTGAGCTGAGATCAAAGCTTTTAATATGATGCAGAAAGTTGTTGTGGGTTAGATAAGAACGCAGTCAGATGTGGTCTCCTATAAGGAGAGTTATGCTGTAGATATACCTGGATTGGGAGGTATGGGAATATGAGAAGCAACATTATTATTTCTGATTGTAAAAGTTGGAGAAATATGAACAATTGTAATAAGTAAGTCGTCTTCTGTCAATCTTAAAATTGAGACTACTTTTGTGCAGAAAATGAAAAAATACTGGAAGAATTATACCAGTTTGGGCCTAAAACTGGAAAAGACAAAGGAAATTAACAGGTAAACATTAAATGTTCCTTTACACATTCTTTCTTTATCAAGTGAAAGGCAGGTTATGAAAGGCAGTAGGTTTTTGAAACTTTCCTTGTTCCTATGGAGGTCACAAAGTCCATCCCAGTGTATCTGTTATGTGAAAAGACTGAACCTTCACTTTGGTACAAATATCCGAAGTACAATTGGCTGCTATTTTTGAAATTTCCAATTTTACATTTTCAGGAACTCTCTGGTCTCAGCTTTATCTTCCAGAAACCCACTTAATGGAGGTGTCACTGGAAAAAGTAGAACAGACTATAGTTATTAGATATATTTCCTGTATCACCATTAGAGATGCTCTGCTAATTATGCAACATATGTCAAAAGACTTTTTCTGCCCAGCCACTTCTCTCGCCTGAATATAGTGTCATTCTTTCTTTTTTTTGTCTTTTTCAAACATATTCTTACCCTTGATTTCACTATTTCGCTATTATATATATAGACATAAATGTAGTTTGTCTGCAATATAACTGGAAGATTGATTTTCTCTTGCATATTTACATGCAGGAATGAACATCTCAAATGCATACAAATGATATGAACCATCTTCCATTTTGAACTACATTCTGGAATTTATATACAGAAACAACAAGATGAAAAGAAAAATAAAACCTTAGATAATGGAGCCAATATACCTTTTTATTTTACAGGGGGATAGGTAATTCAGTATAATTCTATGCAAATATAAAACATTAATTCCATCAAGTACAAGAAAGTGATATTCTGTATGCTCTGAAGAGGCTTATTCCTTTAAATGTTATGAAATAATTGGTTTAGGAAACAAACAAAAATTAAAGTGATAAATTGGCCAAGCCACAATTAATCAATCCCTCTTTGTTTTTCGTTTCACTGCAGTAGCCCTTTGACTTCAAAAGGGTTTGGCTAGATTTCCTCTTGCCTGCCAAAGAAAAGAATTCCTCCCAGGAACAAGCAATTCAGTTCACAAACACCCAGCATGTAAGTACTCTGAATTCCTGAGAGTACAGAGGAAATACTTTTTTTGACAGAAGAAATCTGACCAGCAGGAAATTAGTTTGGAAAACAGCTGTGGCTCTTAATATTTAAAGAACTTTCCCACTTAAATAAGCCAAACTGGAAACTCCTGAGTTTGCACTGTTGTGGGTTTGTTTCTTCCCCCTTTCCCAACCACAAAGATCTGAAGTATCTTCAGCATTACCTCACAGGAAATATTTTGATAAAGAGGCTGTCTTATGTCATGCTTTGGGAAAGAAGTCCAGGAAACAGGTGAGGGACAATGAGCGTGCTGCATCTCGGCGATTCCCAGCTGTTGTTCAGTGTGCTGGGCAATACTGTCAACGAATAAAAAACATTAAAGAATGTGGTATCTTTAGTCGTAATTGCAGATAAAGATTAAGGAATCTGGGTTTGTGTTCTCAATATTGTCTCAAAGATTTACTTGCTCTTGGTGCAGCAGTCATCCAGGGCTGCACTATCCATGTAGACTCCCTGGAGACATCCAGTTGCCATTAGTGGGATAAAGACATCTTTGACTGCAGCCTTGACTACATGAGTTGAGTGCCAAACCAGTGGTTTGCTTGTCACCTTTATTCCGTATAATACTCTGGAACTTTCATGCCAGTAGCTAACTGATAAAAACCCTATGTGCTAAATACTAGTTTTGAATTCAGAAGCTCTTTTTTTAATCATAAAATTCGTAAACAGTGCTAAGCATTGGTGAAAACAAAATGTTCCAAGAAAATTCCCTTTGAAAAGTATACTGAACAAGTTATTTGTCAAATAATATGCTTGTGAATTATTTAACAGTCCTCTAAAGACAGTATTACAGAAGTGTTCCAGAATATCTGTACTTTCTTTAGATAACTGTGAACTTTGCTAGGAAATTTCATTTTATTTTCTTTCATTTCATTTTATTTAATTTTATTCTTAAATAAACAGCTTTGTGTGTGTCTGGTTTTGCTAGCTGATAAACATTGCATCTTGTGGTGGGATCATAGATTTTGCACATTACTATCCATTAACTATATGTAAGAACTGATTCTTACTCTATTTCATTCATTTTGGTATTTTCTCCATTGGTCCATTTTATGAAGATTTCTTTTGTCATAATTGCTAGCATGTGGTCATCAGGGATATCATATTAAGATTTGCATTCCTTTCTTGTTCAAATAAAGAGTGACATACTTATCTCTACTCCTAAAATTTAAATGCACATCATGCATACAGCCAACGCTATTGTATCAAATAGAGGATGCAACTTCCATTTAAAAAGAAGTTCCCAAAGAGGAATTGTAACTTGAAAAAGGAAGTAACATAGGACATTTATGCTATGCTATTGCTTGTATGATACCATATTTAAATATTGATTTGACATTTGACCAGTGGAGTACATTGCATGAAATAAATATTTAATTTCTCTCTACACAGCAAGGGAGGAACTAATTGTCCTAGAAAGCAGCACACTGAAAATGATGTGTTTAGAACCATCTGGCCAACATGGAAACTTATGATTCTGCACTGGAAATCACAGTTCTTTGTGATCACCCTTCTCAGAGTTGCTCCTCCATCCACAGACAGAATTGTTTCCTGAGGAAAATTACCCAGAAGCATTTCTGGAAAATAGAGCAGAACATTTTCCCACCAAAACTCATGGGTGCCTCAGAGAATTTCCTAGCCTCAGAACATGCTCTCTTTTTGGTCTTTTAGGACTCAGACTGCACTGACAATTCAGAAGCTGCCATTAATCTGTCTTTCCTAATTTTGGAATCATTAGATAGCTAGTGGGGCATGTAAAGAAGCTATGCCAATGTGCTCTCCTATTGGGAAAAGCATTTCTTGAACAAACAGGTTGAGATACTTGTTTGGATACTTTCAGTGTGGAGACAGCAAGTGCACAGACAGCCATTGTGTTTAGCCAGCTGTCCAACCACAACTACAGCTTCCTGTCTTCTCTGTCTTCTGAAAGCTGCCTTCAACTTGACAGTTCTTTTTGGGGTGTAGGAGTACAGAAGCACTAGGTACTACATACTTGTACGGTAGGTGTAGGGACTGCTCACCATTTCTTTCCTTCATGTATTACTTCAACGACAAATGACCATGGATGGGAGAAGTACCTGTCAGTCAGAGATAAAAAAAAAAATAAACAAGTTTTGAAGCTTAGAAATTACTGATTGTACTGCTGATGAAACAGAAACACAGCAGCATCTAATTTACTTCTACTTGGCCCTTGTAGTCATCATCGAATACCTTGAGTTGGAAGGGACCTACAAGGATCATTGAATTCCAGCTCCTGGCCCTGCACAAGACAAACACAAGAACCATTCCAGGTGCCTGAGAGCAGTACAGAAGTAAAAAGCTATTATTACTATTATTATTATTATTATTATTATTATTATTACTATAATATATAGCTGTATTTTACAGACTGACTTATGCAAAATGACTTCCCCAAAACGACATCATACCCAAGAAATAAGGTGAATGAAATTGTTTTTCTTTCATTTGTATTCTGATACTTATAGTACAGCCGACAGAACTTTTAAAACTTCAATGTCCCTGAAGGCACCACCGGCCCTCCAAGGCTCTCCCTACCCTGCCCAAGCCCAGGACCCTCGTCAGCCCCAGCCCTGCGGTGCCACAGCAGGGCCGGTCCCCAGCTCCCCACAGCCCTGCCCAGCCCTGCCATGGCCCTGCTGAGCCGGGCACAGCTCCCCACAGCCCTACCCTGCTGGGCACACCCCTGGGACACATCCCATCCCTTTCCCTAGGGAGGTGCCCAATGTCCAGGTCTCGGGCTACCCCAGTGCCTCCTGGCTGCCGTGCTCCTGGCTGGGAAAACATGGGCCCTGGCTGTCAGGATATGCCATCACCCGCCATGGGCAGACCTAGGTGTCCCGACAAAAGCTTAAAGCATTTTGGAAGCTGAATTTCTTGTGACAAGTCTTCTATCATTTTATCCTTTAAAACAGGCCATGTTTCTAAAGACTCATTGCACAGGGAGAAGTCTAAGGACACTTTCAGGTTGCTTTTCACCATACCAGCATCTGCAGAGAGGTAAGTATTGTCTAGATGTATACAGCATCTCAGTGAGCATTTCCAGTTCTTTTGCATAACTTCAAAGGGAATTAAAATGCTTCCATCGATTTTACTGAATTTTTCGTACCTGTAGGTCACAGCAGTAAGGTTCTGCCAGATGATGATTCACTAATTATTCTGCTTTGAAGACTCTGTTTAGCATTGGATAATGATGCTCCAGGCAGAAAATTCCATCAAATAATCTATTCTGTTTGGTTTATATATTAAATATATCACAACTGTTACTTCCAGTGTCATTTTTGAAAAATTATTTCTAGCAAGAGCTGTGGTAGTTCAAAATTATGCTGGAAGGGTGGCACGTAGGTCCTGGTGCACTGAAGGACCACTGCTGGAGCATTGTGTTGCTTTTTGATTTGTCCAGCCCTGCCAGGGATGGATTTACAAATATTTATGCTCAAGGCACAGAAGAAACACAGTAAGTGAAAAACAAAGAAGGTGTTGAGGTATTGGCAGGGGAAAGCGAGGTTGGTTTTTGTTTTTCCCTGTATCTGTAGACTGCAAAATGAGTAAATGAGAGGTAATGTGAGGCAAAAATCTGATAAACGGGTGTAGTCTTTTTTCAACAGATCAATCTCTTTCAATTTCACCTCCCTTTCCATCAGAGGTATAAAAGCTAAAAAGTATTACTGTGAAACACAAATCCAAGATTAAAGAGAGTCAGTTAGGAAAGAGTTCTTCTTTTCCAGAGAAGTGTGGGAAGTGAACAGGCACTGGGATAGATATCTGCCTTTGGATGAGTAGTTTGATTTAAAAAAATAGTAAAAAAGCTTATTACATACCTCCTGTGAACACAAGTAAGGAGATATTTCTTTTCAAGGAAAAGATGAATAGCATTCTGATAATAATGAATATATAATTAGTTAATTAGTAGAAAGTACCAAAGATGAGAACTTTATGGTTTGTCTTATCTAGTAGTCCTGAGGCAATTTAGTTGTTAATACAGTGACGGTTTTTGTTTCTACTGTGATCTTAATGAACCTGAATACTTGTGACAATACTGCAATTGTTTCCAAATTTAAGGTTTCATTCTGTTCAGAAGAGAAAACATGCTCACAAAATTATGAGAAACATAAATATTAATAATAGTGCTATAATCTTACATTAGAAATTCATCCAAGTTCTTGAAGCTGTGTTTAATAATTAGCAACTGTACACTCAGTTACTACTGAAAATTATTGATGCATTACTTTAGTTTTTTGTAGTTTATTAAAAAATAACATTTAGTATTTAATAAAAATTAAATTTAAAAGAAATAAATCTGGCTTTATACACTTTTCAGTAGAAGATAAAAGCAAGGAAACATGTTGTCATTCAGAAATGACCATCAAGTCTTTGTCGTCTTTATCCCCTGCAGAGCAGAAAATAGACAGTAGAAAGCCATTTTTGGGCTGAACCAGGAGAGCAAAATATGTCTCACTAAAGTTTGTCTGCATATTTCCATGTTCTTGCCTATCTTGGATTCACCCAAAGGTGCTAGATGACTTGGATTTGCTAGTTTAGTTAGGATCTAATGAAAGATGTTATTTTTTTGCCAAAAACAAAATTTTAGTTTTTAGTACATATACGCTGCAATAACTGCAGTTCAACTCTTGTTTAAAATCACGCCCTTTTTTCTCCCGTCACTGAAAGAAGAATACAGAGGAATTCCTCAGACATTAAAAAATGTCCCAAACCTGAAATAAGCCTCCTAAATTATAAAATAGAAATTAGAATAAAAGTGGTATATGCAATAGTTTCCAGCTATTAATCAGCTACCATCAGAGTACTCTGCTAGCCTGATATGCACAGATACTTACAGAATGTGTTCACACAGTCATCAGCATTGACACTGCCTACGTGCCAGAATAAGAACTTAAAAATCACTCTGAAAAGTTAATGGCCATCCTCAGTTTTTGCCATTTTAGCACATACCTTTACCATTTGCATAGTGTCTAACTATGGCATCTATGTTTTGAATTGTACTCACTGAAAGTTTTCAAAACATATTTCACAAAACTGTATCCATTTTATCATTGTCTTATAACTTACTGGCTACAACCCATCAGTCCTTCGCAATACCATATATTATTTCTGCAGAATCTATCTTCATATTAAGATTTTTACACAAAAGCGTGTTCAACAGTCCTCTCATTTCATATATGCAGTTGCATGCAAAATTATGGGTATCAATTTAGAAAAAAGAATACTGTTTCTGTGTGCAATTTGCAAATTACCATAATTCATAATTTCTCACATTGTCATCTTTACAAGTTTTTGTTTGCAGAGGCTCTTTTACATTCACTGTTCTGCTTCTTGTATGCATAAAGTTCGTTTGTGTTTGTAAACATATAGTCCTAAATGATTATGACTACTCTGTGCTGGCCTACTGAAACATAACTTAATCATGAGCACATGCCCAAACATAGGACTCAATTCCATTTTATACACACACAAAAAATAGAGTGATGTTATATAATTAAGAACAACTTTTACTCTTTGACTTTAATTATTTGCAGAATATTTTATCTGAAAACCTAAGAAGTCTTGAGTATCCACTAGATTCCACCAGACCAGGTTACTCAGAGCCCCATCCAGCCTTGTCTTGGATACCTCCAGGGATGGGGAGTCCACACCCTCTGTGGGCAAGCTGTTCCAGTGCCTCACCACTGTCGCAGTTGAGACGGACACACAACAGACATTTATTGTAATCCAAATTCGTAAGAAGCAAAAAGTTTGTTATAATTCTCTACTACTATTCTTATACCTTTTCGTAGTTACCGTGGCTTATTATGACTGGCTGCTTAGAAAACAATGACAGGGCTGTCTACAAAACAATGACCATTCAAATGACAATAAAATTAGCTACACAAGCAAAAGTAGAATTGGTTACATATTATATGCATGTTTCTTCTTATACACACTTAATGTTCCATAACAAGAACTTCTTCTCGTTGTGTCCAGAACATCTTCTTTCCTTGGTTATCTTCTTGGCTTTCACTGTGGCTTTCATTGTGACTGCAGATTCTCATGGGTAAATCTCACGGGTAAATTCTGATTGTCTTCAGGTCGGCCTCTGTGAGACTTTCAGACCAACTGTCAGTCTCATCAGATTCCGCCACACACCACCCTCACAGTAAAGAATTTATTCCTAATATCTAATCTAAACCTGCCCTCCTTCATCTAAAGACCATACCTCCTTGTCTTTTTGGGGGGCACCAGTGCATCCTGTTCATTCAGAGGCTTTTGATATTTAGCAGTGAAGAAAAACATGCAGATAAAACAAAACTTAGTTTAATGAGCTTTGTGGTTTACATATTTACTTTTGGTGCTCATTTCAGCCTTGCCTTTTTTTTTTCTTAAAATTTTTGCCGTGGCATTTGTAAATCTCTTACCACAAAATGTACCTTTAAGACCAGCACTACAAAACCTGAGGATATTAAAACAAGCGCTCCACAATCACAATGCAAGGAAAGTGTAAATACTGCTTTTAAGGAGTACATCCATCTGCCCGTTAAATGTGTATCTTGAACAAACTTCTGAACTGCAGGTTGCTGAATATTGGGTGTTGACTAAGGCCAAATGTGAATGCAATTAACCACTTTGGGATGACCACGGTTTGGAGATGAGAGATTCCAAGCCTTTCTTAAACACACCACAGAATTCAGATACGTACCCTTGATTACCGGAAGAATTATATCAGTATAGCAGAGAGGATGTAAGTAAGAACAGACAGTGTGACAATGCAGGAAAGAGAAAGAGGATGAGCAGAGCTTTTGCAGGCCTCAGCATAACCATGGCCACATCATTTTTCACATAGAGACCTCATGTATTTTTCTTGGTTTTCTTTTGCCCCCACCTGCCATATTTGTTTCTGAACTGGTTTGTCATGTGTTGTTCTTGAGTTTACATAGATTTAGCTGAGTATTAGTGCACTTTTTGAAGGAGTGGTGGGAAATCCAGTATGGCCACATGGGGTTTTTTTGTGTTTGGTTCGTCATAGTCATATGAGTTTATTTACCACTATATGGTTGGTTTGTTCACTTCCTTTTACCTGTGTGAGTGTTATTTTGCGGTGTGTACCTCTTTCCTTGCTGTGCTCCATCGGCTTTTACATGGTCTTTTTCCTCGGTGTGAACAAAGAGGGTTATTCAAAGTCTTATTCCCACAAAAGCTATAGCTGTGTGGGCAGATGGGCTGCCTCTTGGAAGAAAAGAGGCATAGAAAAATAAGAATCATTCATGCCAAGGTGCAAAACATATGAAAAAAACCACTGGCCTCTTCTTGCAGAAGTTTGTCTGTTAGGTTTAATAGAGGCTTCTTTTGGAATACGCCCACCCCTTGTTCTCTGCAGATAGCTTTCTGAGAGTGGCAGCAAACTTACTGAGTTAAAATGGAAGGGAGCAGATGATGACAAAAGTGTATGATAAGCAATGTCTTTTTTCTTGAAGGTTTTGAGGTTTGGAGAAAGGAAAAATATCTTTCCTTCACACCCCCAGTTCTTGGTTAGGAAAAAGATTGATCAAAAAAACTGAAAAAAAAAGCTTTTACTTAATTTCCAGCCTCCTCTCCTGTATACATTATAAGACAATAACATTTCCAAGGGGAATGACAGAGGACATTGCAATAAACGGAAATAATATCTTTTTGTGCTGTGTGGATAGCAAGCTCATGTACTGCTGTCTGTGAAATCTGTCTTGAATAGCTAATGGCTGGAATAACCAATTTTCTAGCCGTGGAGAAATAAATCTTGTTTATGAGGCAGAGTTGATACTGCAGCTGATGGAGTGGCTGTAAGCTGGAGTTCTGTGTGCATCTTGACCTAGGCTGTGTTGCTTTCATTGCCCAATAGATCAAAACAATACAGGAAGGCATAGTCCTGACTCCAGACCAGGTGAAATGAATTATTACTGTTTGTACACAGATTATGTAAATTGCTAGTGTTAGGCTACGCCTTGGAGTCTCCAAGTACTCAGCCAACTGGATGAGCAGTTTATTTTGATGCTGTGAGAGCTCAGAGCCCAGCCAAAGGTGTTTGTGACTCTTGCTTGTGCAGAAACTGTGGCGTTTATGACAGTTGTGATGGTTACATTGTGCTATCCACACTAAAGATTTACACAATTCACACATGGTGTCTCTTGGGGTAAGGAGGTCTCAGCCTACCCATGTTTGAAGACCTTTGAACTGTGGAAAACAAAATCATTGTGAGTTTATCTGCAGTGAGGGTTTATAGCATCTATAAACTCAGAGAATAAGGCACCCCTAAGAGGGTATTAGCTTTTATTACCACTTGATACATTTTTCACCTTACTTGGCAGCACTGGTTTTATGAGAAGCAGATGAATTGTAAGCATGGCATGTGCTAGAAACAGCTTTAGGCACAGAGGGTTATCAGAAGACTTGCTAAGTGTGCTTAACATGTATCGGTCCCAGAACTGGCAATTAACATGCTGTAAGCATACTCATTAATTGGCTGTTCTCTCCCTTGTATCATCAAGTTTCTCACTACAGGCAGAATCTCACCTCTTTGTTCCAATATTTTGCAATTAGTCTGTTTTTACTGGGGATGTGCTTTGTGCTTTGTTCATATTCTTCTTGCAGACATAGACATATTCTTCATATTCTTCAGAGATCCCTCTGTCAAATCTGCTACTTACAGTGTTTATTTAATTAAATGAAACATGCTGATTTGCAAAGTGGGAGAGTGGATGCAATTGGAAAAAAAAAAAAAGACAAAACCAAAATTATAAACCTGACTGTTTATATCCATATTGTTCAAGGTTGCAATATTCTTGCTGTTGCCATTCCCACTTTTAAAGGCATTCAGAAGTATAATGCTGAAAATTGTAAGCTGACCCTCCTGGACAAACTGCTGTGGTTTAAGGGCACAAACATTCACAGACTCACCAGTTTTATGGAACAATCTCTCCGATGCCACTCTTGCAGCAGTCATCACTCTGCTGGACTTGGCTATTGCTGAACTTCTACAATTGCTTTGTCTAGTTCCGTTACCAACAACTCGAGTAACAAAATCAGTGCAACATGCAATGTTTTTTAGTTACTCAGTCAAAACTGTCCACACTGTTGCGGCTGTACTCAGAGATGGAGTTCCTAAAAGTAAACTGACATGTAGGGAGAGCACTACAACAGGTTTCAAGGTCAACTGCAGGGTACTAAAATTATTTTATCTGCTTGCAATCCACTTTTCATACACGTATGCCTCATTTTCCATAGTAATGGAAAAACCTGGTGTGGACCTTTTCATACAGTCTCTTTAAATAGAAAAAGTATTTATCAGATCAAACTACCTAAGCAGAGGGAACAAAAAGAGCACAAGAACTGTGAGCAATCCCAGCAGAACAGCTCAGAGACCAAGACTGCGGAGGCTGAATTGCCTGATAAACACTGACTGATGCGTGTATGGCAATCTCAGCTGAGATCACCTGGTTGCTCTTTTCTTCCTCATTGTCACTAATGTGCACTTTCAATCCTAAACCGACTAAGCATAGACAAGCATTAAGCAGAATATAATCCAAAATGTATTGTAGGAAACCGCCACAGGCATGATGGATTTGATCTACAACCTTGGAGGGAACTCGGATTGATGTGATGACAAAATATATAGACCTCAAACAAGAGAATCACAAACCTATGTTCACATAGCTATAAATAAGAAAGTGCATTGGGTGATATGGTGAAGGGTTTTAAGTATAATAATGTGATTTCATAGTTTAAATTAAGAATTTAGATGTTATAATAGAAGTATATGGGTGTACGTGACTTAGCAGGTAATTGGTAGAAAATTGATGCACTGCAGTAAAAGTGACCAAAGGTGATAGGTCATCAAGTCAAAACAAAGTTTCGTGTTAATTACTTATTGGACAGGAAAGTTATAAACTGCCATGTAACCTTGAAACTCGTGACTATCTTCCATTATGGCGATTTGTTACTAAGCTCCACGGACTCTGAGACTGATACCTTGTTTGTTATTTTAAGTAATAAATCGTGTATAACTGTGATAGTCCATCTCTTTAATAAAAGGTCCAACCCAAAGAAGTATAGAAGCTGAAAAGAAGCTTGAGAGTGATACGGAGTTTACGATGTACTGCAACCCAAATTATCAGGTACAGATAAGTTAATTTGTAACACATTTTTAAAAATGAATAATTTACTAAAAAGTTGTATCAAAAGGCACACTTAGGCTGCACTGGTTGTAGAGGGTGTGGTTTTGGTTCATAACAATCTAGTTTAGTTATAAAAATTATCCTTTACTTTGTCAAGAAATCTCCTATGCATGCATTTTAAATATTGTTCTTCTTAAAATCTGTTTCAGAATACACCGATAAATCTACAGACATAAATGTAAAGTAAGAAAACTTACCAGGCAGAGACTTATTCATAGCATAGAATATCTATAAATACCTTTTATTTGAGTTAAGCAGTCATCTTTCCTATCTTTCGTAAGTATATAAAAAGTTTTGCGCTAATTAAGAGACAGCAAAATTTGATTTCTCACAAACTCCTTTTAATTTGTAGTATATTGTCTTTTTGTCTTCTGCTTGTATTGCCTGGTATTGCTAATATCATGTTATCTTAAATTTTAGCCTATTTTCTGTCAGCTAGAAATGAGTTTATATTTCGGTTTCATTGTGTGTGTTGTCAGTCATCTCATATGGTTGTATCTGTAACAGATTTGTCAGTTTTAATCACATTGTAAGTTTTCTTACACACACTTTGCACTGCCAAAATTAAAAATGCAGAAATTAAAAAAAATTAGTATTTCATGCAAAATTGTATGCAAAACAACCCATTCTGAATCAGTTTTCAGCTGTGCACAGTTTTCAGTACTTTCAGTGTTTACACTTATGCACAATGGTTGTTTTTATCATAAGATCATAAAAACCTCCTTAGGAGTAATGACAGGATCTTTGCCTTGGTAAGAAATAATGATAAGCAAAAGTTTCAGGGTCAGGGAGGGGTTGCTGGGACACAAAATAATTATATAGAAAAAATTCCAGTAGTTATTTTTCTATTTCATACAAGTTGGCAATCCAGTGTTTCTTAATGGGGAAGTGTATGGAATTCTATAATAGGTAGACTGGAAAAATTAATTGGCACTTGTTACCTATACTTAGGGAACTGAACCCTGGCCTCTGTCTCCTATTTGCCTGTCAGTTGTATCTTTCCCTTACTCACCCTTAAAGAAGGAATTAGCATATCATTCTTGTTTCTCCAGAACCTCTTCTACTAACACTCATCCATTCATAAGTATGCAGCAGGTAATTCGAACCCACATCAACTGGTCTGCACAATCCCTTTCCAGCTTCCTGCCTCCACCTCAAGTTTGGTTTGCTTTTTCTCTAGTGCATTGATTTTGAGTACTAGGAACAGCAAGTAGGCTATTTTCACAACTGTGTGTTTAAAGACCCCAAATCCTTTCAGTGCATTTTTTCCTGAAGTCTGCAGCCTAGTCAGAATTGGTTTTCCTAAAGAGTGGTTGTCAATGCTCATAAACTAAACCAGCCCTGAGATAGCTTCCAACCTTTGGAAATGGAAAAAGAGTGGAAAATATTCATAGTTTACACACTTTGGCTTTGTAGAGCATTGCTTTGACTGAAAGGTATAGATTCAGTTGTTGAGATGTGCCAAAGAACAAAGAAAATCTGGTAAATTTACCCCTTCTATTGAGAGCTTTTCTTTAGGAAAAAATGTCGTACTTTCTTGATATGCAGAAATGCTTTGGGTTGTAAATCCACTGAAATACATATTTACATACTGTCATTGCAAAATACACAGATTACTAGTGACACTTAAGGATGCTATGTCATCATCAGATGATAATCTGATTATCTCATTAAAATAGAGCGTCTAAAGTGTTAGACCAGAATATTTTCTCTTTTTAAACTGTATGTTATACAGCTTGTAGTTAAACATGCTGCAAAGCAGAAAAGACAAGCTAATGTAGACAGACAACAATAGCTTGTCTTGGGTTTGTAGTTGTTGAATTGGAAAGCATTGTCTCTCACAGAAACTGGGGAATAACATGACTCCTTGAACCACTGGGCACAAATGAGTGTGCTTGTAAAAGAACTGTGTTTCAAAGCAATACAGTATCAACCAGAATAAACCAGAATATATGCATTCAAATGGAGAGGAACTTCATCTCTTACAGTGGAAAGGGAATAATTTAATTTACATGTCTACAAATGTACTCTTTTATCTGTGCATTAGAAGGTAAATTCAGTCTTACTGAAGTATTTGTACATCTGTATCTCTACATAATAAAAATCAGAAAGACAAATAAATTATATTGTATAAATATTTATCTTTTTTGTAAAGGCCAGCAATACCTGATCTCTTACAGTTTACCAGGAAAATTACTTTTTTTACAGTATACTATGCTTAAACCCACCTGGGCTGCTTTCCAGAAGTGCCAGCAGTATTGGAATTGCACTAGAATGAAGAGCTTGAAACTGAACTTAGGTTTGAACTCTAGAATACAGAAATTGCTTTGAAAAAAAAGATAACTATAGGTTACTACAGGGAAGAGCAAAACAAAACTTTGTGTTAGTTTCTTTTCCTTGTGTTACTGCTTTGCAGTTTCAACAAAGGTCGAGTTTAATTTTCTTTCCTTTGTGAAATGTGACTTTGGACTTTACCAAAGTTATAACTTCTTCACAGCAATACAAGTGAGAGAACAAACCCCAGACTTGAGCTTTAGTCAATGGAAGAAAATTGAGTGCAAAATGGCATGTGTTGCATATAACCCATCTGCAGTGTTTGGGTTGAAACCAACTCACTGCAGCTAATAAAACACCAGCATTCAAATGCAGTATCATGAGTGAAGTATCTGACTCTGTATGTCTTCAGATTACCTTGGTGTTTGCTTTGGTGATCAGCTACTTAGAGAACAATTCAAATCCAAGATCATTAATTATTCTTCAGATATTACTAATGGTTTCTCTTTAATATATGGACTTATTCCTGTAAGTCCTTGGCCAAGATTTAAGATTTATTACAATGATAAAATTTTCAGATCTCAGAATATTTTTTAACTGGATATGTTTAGAATAAGGATAACCACATATAATCTTGAGTGATACATATATTAATTGTAGAAAGGATCCTATGTAAGATAATTCTATTTGAATTTAATTTTCACTTATTTCCTTGGATTTATACAAGTATAAATGAGAACGGAATTAAACTCTGAAGATGACCATGTCCTCTGCTTTGGTGAAATCAGGTCTGAAATCAGGTCAATCCTATCTAAGTTACACTCCTTGATGTGGTGCATAACTCCACTTCTTCAGCACTTCTGTGCCCCGAAACAATTCCTGCAGACCTCCCTTTCCTGGGGCAGGTATCTCATGGGGTTTGTGGAAGAAAAGGTTGAAATGAAAAATGTAATTATTCTAGTCAGCATAGGTAGTATCATGAAGCTGGTACCTCTGTACACATGAACAATGACTGAAAAAAATCCACTTCAGAATAGATTCATATTCATGTGCAAACTAATGCGGTATCTCTGAAAGCAGACACATACAACCTGCCACAACATGATGATCTAAGAAATCCATCAAACTATTGTAGGTTGCACAGAGAAAATGATCAGGGCAATATTTTACTCTCTTTTCTCTCTAGCAAAGTGAAAATGTTGCCATCCCAGAGTATTTGTTACAAAGTAGCCAGTGAAAAATTAGAATAACCACAGTTATGTATTCTAGCAGTCAGATTTCTTCCTTCTGCTTCAGGTGAAACCTTCGTTGTAGGTTTCTGCCCAAGGCTGGCTGGAGGGCATAAGCATTTAAGCTCAAGCACGCTTGTTTCAAAATTACTTCAGGGAGAGGAGATCACTTCTGAGCTCTGAATGATACAAGGCTCTTGCACACAGGCCTGTATCGCAAGGTCATTGGTCTCCATTTAAACACTCAAACTGAATGATCCTGAACAAAAGATTTGTTTTTCTGATCTCTGCTTGGTGAATGCCAGTGGCATTCTGACTGAGGGAAAAAAATCAGTGGTTTTACAACTGAAAGAGTATTTGAGTCAAAACTGACACATTGGCAGGTCACTGCAAAACAAAGGAGAGTTTCTAAAAACACATTATTTAAATGGCTTTTGAAAGTTTCTAGTTGTTAATATTTTCTGTCAAAAGTGATGGAAAAATAACCTTGATTTCGATTTGATTCTCTTTACTTCTTACATTACTTGTCGTCATTAAATAGTTGTTTTGTTTATGTTTCATTCAAGACAATGAAATTGAACATTTAATTGAGGGGAGTAGAATTTGGCAGGAAACTCGAGCCCAGTATCCATTTTTTTGTAGTATAAATAGTTTGATAAATGATTGGTGCTGTATTTTTTCCCAAGTCATTCTCAGCCCTTGTTTGCCTTACACTCATGCTTTTTTGTTTCTTCTCTCACTATGCCACAGGTGCAAAGATATTGTACCTTTTTAAGCTGTCTTTAGCTTCCCAAACAAACACATGCAGATGCTAAGAACACTAGACATAATGACTGCATCTGTTAATGTTTTCATGTACAGTAAAAGGTACATATCTATCAATTATAATATTTTTTCTGTGTAATACCAAATTGCAATATGTTCAGTGCTTCAGTTGCTTTGCTACTCTGTAGTGAATATTTGCTTTATAAGCAAATAAAGACACTTTTAAATTTGAAAAAGATAAAAGAAAAAGGAATAGAGAGACACCAGAAGTGAAGCAAAGTTTCTCAACCACTACTGTCCCATATAAATTTAATAAAAGAACTGTATGCAAGAGAATGGGGCTGCTTCATTTTCGAAGTTAAGCATGATTGCTTTTTGTCATTGACGACAATGGAAAAGAGATGTTACCTGAATTGGAAGAATTACTTTTTATTAAAGGTAATTTTTAGATTTACATGCTCACTCTTAAAAAAACTTTTTCCATTTGAAAAGGAAATAATTTACCATCATTAAGATGAAAATTTAGCTCTGTGTTAACTTATGTACTTGGTATTTTTAATTTAGCATTCCGGGTATGTGAAAAAATTTAGATAGTGAAATATCTACCTTTTCATAAATTTTATGTAAGAGAGGTGTTATATAACCATAGAATAGTTACAGTATATACTAAAGAACTTGGGTTGGAAGTGACCTTAAAGATCATCTAGTTCTAACTTGCCTGCCGTGGGCAGGGACACCTTCCACTAAACCAGGTTGCTCAAAGCCCCATCCAACCTGGCCTTGAATATTTCATATATAAATATCCAAGTTTAGAAATGCACAAATAAAAAATTTTAGATATTGCTTTTATTGTGAAAAATTATTTAAAGGAAAATATTTCACACACAAAGGACAGCAGGGCTTTTTATTGGTGAAATAGTCTCATTATCACCAGAACCTGTGTACTAAACTCCTTTTCTTGAAATTTCTCAAAAAACATAGTGCCATTAAGTGTAAGTTTACTTCGACTGTACAACCTGTATCTTTGCATAAAGCCTTCGTAGTATTAGTGATCATTCTGCTGGTATAGTCTGGTATTAGTTATGTTCCACATCTGAGACTGACAAATGATTTCTAAAACCTTATTGTGCTTAAAATGAATATACAGATTAATGCTCATGATAATTTTTAGGGTAAAGTATTGGTAAAGTCATCTGTCTATCTGAATAGCTCTTTTTATTCTGCATTCTCTGTAAAAATTCATGTAACTCTGTAAGGATTACCATACTTTACTACTTTTGGTAATCATTAACATAATTTTTTCTTAGATACTTTTTTGACTGTGTTGCTTTGAAGGTTTGTTACACTTGTGCATTTTTTTTCCATCATGAGACACTTTTTCTTCCACAGCTACAAAGCCTGCATGGAATGAGGGATGGAGGACATGCTCAGAGGAATTCCAGACTTTCAGATGAGAAGGAGCCTTGGCAGGCAGAGAGTGCTTCAAACTCTTCCATTGCCAGGCAAACAGCTTAGAAAAGCAGGAAACCTAAATGGTCTTAGAATAGTCTATAACAGTAACATATTTTGTAATCAATTAATCATTACAAAAGATATAGTTGTTGTGGTAGATGAATGTTTACAAGACAGAGAAGTAGTTGCTTACTGAATCGTACCGAAGATATAATAATTGTTTCGGAAATGCATTTGTATTTAGTTAAGTATTAAATAGGATAATTGCTCACTTTCAAGGAACATGTATTTATTAAAACAAAACCGAAAAAGGAAATTACATATATTTTTTTCCTATAAATAATGGACAATAGGGGATGGGGAAAAAAGGGAAAAATGAGCAGTCTTCAGTATATTCAAAAGACAGTAATTAATTATTTAATTACATATTCTGATATAATTTTTAGTGATAGCAGTAAGTCATGAATAATGATGGTTATGTTCTTTCAAAATGTTGATTCAGGTCAGAGTTAGCGATGTATGGATGCCTTTTCATACCACAGAACATTTTCACTTCAGTCTTAAATATATATATTCAGAATTGATTACTGTAATTTTGAGCTAGCACAGAATTCCTATATAATTTAGCCTATGCAGATAATTTTAATGCATTAAACTATTTTATATCAATATTCTAAAGGTATAAGAAAATATAAAGAACCTGATTCAAAGTTGAAGAATATAATCATTTTCAAAATCTGCAGTCAATCAAAAAGACATAATTCTTTATCTAGATACATAATTAATTCTATATTCTCCACATTTCCACCAGACTGGTCAAATGTAAAACAGAAAATTCAAAGGTACTGATTGCTTTTGGAGAATTTGACTCAGATCATACCTGAATCCAAAGGGTTCCAATACCTAAATGTATCCAATTTCACTGGTATAAGCCAGCTAACTCTACAAAATAAGAACACATTGCAAGATTTTATTTCATTTCATGATTCCTACTGCTGAAAAGTGCAATATGCAGGGCCCTATATAGCAACATAAGCTAGATAGGTACTATCTACAAACCTTGAATTTGAGAAATGTAAAGAAATTTAAAACAAGAATAAATATCAAAAAAATCTTAATAATTAATTACACTCTGGGAAAGGAAGTAGTCAGCAAAAAGGTCACGTGGTTCATATAAAGCTTTATAAAGCTTTAGAGTCTTCTAGAGATCAGGAAATACAACTATCCAAGGTGAACTCAATGAGGTATGATTTATTTCTTGAAATTCTTTTATTCTATTTTAATTATTTTCTCACAGCTCAAAGCTAAAAGTCAATTTTCTCTTGATTCTGCACAAGGAGCTTACATGAACATGCTTCCTGGTGGAAAATCTCACTGCAGCCTTCACAAAAATAGGGAAACAAACTCTAATCAAGAAAGGGGATTCTAAGAATTTGCCTGGCTTCATTGTTAACTGTGCTTTCTTAGAAACTTATGGGAAATAGCCCAGGTAATGCAGAAAGAAGCAAAGGAAACTTTATAAGGAACATGTCAAAGACCTGGGAAAGGAATGGGCTGAATTACCAGAATATGTTGAAAAAAATTTAGTTTTTATAACCCCCTGCCAGACTGCCAAAGATCAGACAGCCTTGTGTTGAGTTATTAAAATAAATTAATAAGTGTTCATTCAATGTCCCTGATCACAGGCTATGGAACATAATCTCTTTTTTGAATACTTATTTCTGTTTGTCCAAATGAATGTTTCCCAAAGCCGATGATAAATATAACACTCAGCTGCAGAATTTTTTTTCTAATATTTTCACTTTCCCTGTGAAAATCTGAAAACTTTTCTAAAGCTTGAAGGTTGATTTTACATTCTCAGTAGTGTGACTATTGCTAATGTCTCTTACCCCAGGGAGTGGTTACGAATGAAATGAGAACCACCTGATGCTTCCACCTTCTTCTAAACAGGTGGTCAGGACAAGAATACCATTAGCAGTTGCACATTTACTGGTGAGCTGCATGAGACACGTTGTGTTAAATCTCCTGGTCTGATAATTGTACTGCTACAGATCATCAAGCGCTAGAAATGTATACTTCAGGGGCTTAAATTACAGTATCATCTTTTCTGGCAGATAGAGCACACAACCACAAATGAGATGAAATGGCTTCAATGTTTGTGAAATTGTTACAAATATATCTACAATATTTTACCATAGCAGTGACTATAAAAGTAAGAAACAAATTAGTCCCAAAATATTAGCCGCTGAAAATGTGCTGAATACCATGATCCAATTCTAGTTAGTGAGATGAAGTTTTCATCTTCTCTAGTTAGAGAAGATGAAAAAATACTCAGTGGTGTGTATGTAAGAACAATTTTTTGTACATTACTTGAGAAAGAACAAATCACTTGTTTTTTCCAAAATATGGGGTTACAGTGCAGCTGGATTGACGTGAAATAAAATTATAATGACCTGATATAAGCTAGTTCTAATATTGTGTTTGAAAAAAAAAGTACTGCAGTTAATGTCATGGACCCCTCTGGCAGTAACACCTAAAGCAATAGGTTTTCTATTGATCTCCAGCGGAGCTATTTGCTGAATGATATTAATCTTGTTTTATACCCTTAAAATCAGAATTTGTACTGGGTAGTCATGATTTAAGACTGATTTTTGTACTGCTAAGAAAGCCAGGGTGGTAGACAAGGCCAAGCTGGAATGCAGCGCTAAGAGACTTATCCAACTTACGAAACTTGTTCTTAAACACTGAAGTGCCCTTTTCCAGCAAAAGATTCCTGTTTGCCTTGGATTTTTTTCTCCCTGTAAACTGATTTTTTCTAACTTTACCAAAAAAAAAAAAAAAAAAAAAAAAAAAAAAAAAAAAAAAAGTATATAGCATTTTGCAGGTGCAACTGCCATTTAAATGAAAAACTACTGTAGAGCAAAAATGCAATCATCTGGAAGGTAGCTCTTTATTAGAAGCTGAAGTTAGATCAAGGTAATATAACTTCCTTGAGATCTGAATATTTTCTGAACTGACAGATTGCACCAGGAAGGATTTATTTCACAGTTTTATGACTATACATTATTAATTTAAAAAATGCTGTTTTTTAGAAGAAATATTTGGGAATTGCCTAAATCATGGACATTGCGTTTTAAAACAAAGCATGTGCAGGTACCTGATTCTTGAATTTTAACAGCCTCAAGGCTAGAAGAATGGTACTCCTTGCCAGATACAGGCCTTGCTTTTTTCAATTTTTTAGTAGAATCTTGTCAGTGCTTCAGTGGACTCTGTGTGGGAGGGAATCTCATTAATTTCTAGTGTAGCAATACTAGACTGGTAAAAAATGTATTCACAAGCCTCTGATGTGTATGAGGTTATCACTAATCTTTGTACAACCAAAATTAGGCAAAAATAATGACTTCACTTGGTGTATCACTCCAGTTTGAGCTGAAAAACATTCCAAGGTGAAAAAAAGTGTAAATGCTGAAAAATTGTGGCAATATATATGTGATTTTTATAAACAAGTGACTTTGAAGTGTTTGTGTTTTGTTCAACATCATGTGATCCTGCAATAAAAGTTTTCTTATCATTCATTTTTTATAGCCAAAATATTCTTAAGTACTACTAAATGTTAAATATTAAATATTATAAAAGTGTACCAGAGAGAAAAGTGAAATTACAATTTAAGTGAAATCCTGTAATTTTGAAAGTATAGAAATATTTCATTAAAATTTTAAGGAGTTTTCAAGTAGAATGTTCTACATTACTTTGTGAAACAAGATTGGTAATGCAGGAACATAAATGTCTTAGCGTGTATTTTTCTGTATATCAATAAAATAAACAGTCTAGTAGAAATCGAATTTAAATGGATTTAAATGGATTTTGCTTTATTTTTATGGTGTTTGGTACTACCCTTCACTCTACTTCTGTAAGTACCTGATAGTTACAGGCTTCATTATCAGAACATCTGAAAATATTTTATCTTTGTGAGAATGTGAAATATTAATCTATTTTAATATATGGGCAGAAAAGAAACTAATGGGTTCACGCAATAGTAATCTCAGAATTGAAACCTTCAAACTGGTAAAGATTACTGCAGATCCGATTAAATCAGCATAACATTTTCTCAGAAATGCAAGTTACTGCAAGTGTTACAGCTATACTGTTCTTTTGCTAACTGTATGCTCTTAATGCTCCTGTTTACATTCCCTGCATGAAAATGATGGAATGACTAATCTTGGAAACCATTTCCAAGCAAATGAAAGACATGAAGGCTGTAAGGAATAGTTCGCATGGGTCAACAAAGGGGAAGCCATGCTTGAGCAGTCGGGTCGTCTACAAAGAAATGTCTGTCTTGATAGATGAGGGGAAAGCAGAAGATATTGTCTACCTAGACTTCAGTAAGGCTTTGAGTGCTGTCTTCCATAAGTTCATTATGAAGAATGTGATGAGATACGAGCTGAATGAGCAGACAGTGAGTTGGACTGAAACCTGACTGACTGGATGGGCACAGAATGGGGTGATTGGCAGTGCAAAATGTTGTTGGTACCTGAACAGGCATTATACACCAGGAGTCAATACTGCATCCAATGATCTAAATGACGGGGCAGAGTTGTGCCCTCAGCAAGTCTGAAGATGACACTAAATGGAGAGGAGTGGCTGATATGCCATATTGTTGTACAGCTGTCCAGAAGAACCTCAACAAGCTGGGAAAAGGGGCTGAGAGGAACATCATGGTATTCAACAAGGAGTGCAGTGTCCTACACTTGGAAACGAAAAACTCCGGGCACAAGAACAAGGGAAAGCAACTAGAGAGAAAGCAGCTTTGCAGAAAAGGATCTAAGAGTCCTCATGGACACCAAGTTGAATGTGAGGCAATAGCAAAGGCCAGTGGTATCCTGGGCTGCGTTAGGAGATATTTTGCCAGCAGAACAAGGAAGGTATTCTTCCCTTTTACTCAGCAGCTGTGAGGCCAGTACTAAGTACTTGTGTTGAGTTCTTGGCTCCACAGGACAAGACGAATATGGAACTACTGGAGGAACTCCAGCAAAGGTTCAGCAAAGGGATGAAGGGACTGAGGCACCTCTCCTATAAGAAGACATCTGTGACTGCTTAGCCTAGAGAAAAGAAGGCTCACAGGGATCTGTGTACAAGTACCTGAAGGGATGGTTCAAAGTACACAGAGCCAGGCTCTTCTCAGAGGTTCCCAGAGACAGGCAAAAGGCTCTAGGTGGCCTTGCAGGCTGTTTAGAATAAATGAGCTACGGAAGTCCCTTCCAACCTCAATGATTCTGTGATTCTGTGAAAGAATCTGAGCTATTTTAGGAGGCTGACAGATGATATGAAATTTACTCAGGGCATGTGTTCTTCTGGAATGGAAAACTGGATACCACACAACACTTAAAGTTTTTCTCCAGTTTATTTTACTGGCAAGATTATAAAATATGTCACAGAAAAATCATCAAAAAGATTTAATTCACCAGTGAAATAAAAATAAAATCAGCCAAAACAGTATTTTTTTTCATCTGTAGTAATTATTTGCTCATTTTATTAGTAATTAATTAATATTTATTAGATATGGAAGGAAAATTTGTGCTGTTATTACCTAACCATAAGTTTCAGTAAGCATGAAAGAATATATTGATAGTTCAGATCAAAAATATAACAGGCAATATTTATTTTCACATGCTGTACTGCATTACAGTCTGTGAAACTAGCAAAAAATTAACTACAGTGTGTTTAGCAAAATATACTTTAGTGTTAAGTACTACTTTCCTTAACAGAATTACAAGGCGTAGGTGGATAGGTGGACTAGGTATATGCATAGGTGGACTGGGTATAACACTGAAATATAATAAAATGTGTGGTAGCCAGAATCATCAAACTGATTTAAACCCATATATTTTTAAAGTTATTTACCAGGTTTTTATCTAGGCTAGGACAAATAATATGTTATCCAAAATTTGAACCAAGCAACATAATTTGGATAGTCAATCTCCTTGTAATATAGATTTAAAAATGACAAAGAGATTCCTAACTCATCTGAACAACAGAAAATAAAGGGGTTAAAAAAGCTGCCTAGTTTTAATGAAAAAAAATTATCACATCAATTGATTGCTGTCCTTGTTAAAGAAAATGAAGACAGAATCTGATGAAGAGGAGAAACCAAGTGTGTCTGTGTGCATCACAGTGTAACTACACATGGAGATTACAAAATATGAAAATCATTATAGCTTTGAAATTTGTCTTTACATGTGAGTGCTTCAGATACCATCACTGAGATTCTGTCATTTGTTGGAAGTGATTTATCTCTCAATAGGCATAAAGCTAGTATTTTTCTTTTCAAAATGAAGGTTAAAATGATTAATAAAAAATTTTGGTACAGTCATTCCACTGTGTAGGGGCTGATCCATTGCATATATCAGCTAAGAGATTTCATAGCATCATAGAATAGTTTGGGTTGAAAGGGACCTTTAAAAGTCATCTAGTCTGACCCACAGTTTGTTTCTCTTTAATTATTATCTATGCAAAGGAAAATCATCATCATAAAAATAATGTGTACAGGAAGTTATAAGTGTTAAATTTAACTACTTCCAATAAATAATTGCTTCCAATAACGTTAATAATTTAGTAATTTTTTTTGGTCAAAAGTCTGAAACAAGACTTTTGACTAGGAATCTGGAAGCTGTGTCTCTTTATTAGTAACTGATGGAAGAGTAAGTGATACTTGGTGATATAAGAAGTCAATAGGGATTTTCATCTGAAGTGCAAAGCATTTTATATAAGCTTAGAAGGGTGTGGTGGTGTATTCTTCCCCTTCTTCCTTGGGGCCTTCCATGATCTCAGGAATTCCCATCAGGCCTTGGCCTTTGCGCAGTGATTTGGGCAGTAAAGTGTTCCTTGACCATACCAGGAACTCTTTCATGGCTACGGCGGGGGCAGTACTGCCTACAGCAGGGGCTTCTGTTGTCTGACCAAGGTGTGCTGCCTCAATCAAATGGGACGGGGAAGCCAAGACAGACTCTCCGTGAGCTTATATTATTTTATTCGCCTCATAAACTTGACAGGAGACCTCAGAGATAATACAAGCTCGCGTTGCTGGCAAAAACCCAAGATTTCCTGGTTACAGAGCATTCTTAAAAGCTTTTCAGCCAATAGCAGTAGTTCTAGAGGTTACANAAAGCTATGTCCTAAAATCTTTCTGCTTTATTCTTAAAACCTGCTTTTGTTTCTCAGCCTTAGAAATCCCTTTACCTTTTTCTATATTTCCTACAAAGGTGGGGAACAAGCGGTAATCTGTCATCCCCATCCACCTTGGAACATCACTTACCTTACTTGTATTCCAAGTGTAATGATGCCATTGTAACTGGATTGCTTAAAACTTCTACCAGTTACCAACCTGGGTTGTAGTCAGGACAGAAGCTGACTGATGGATGGTGCTGTGCAGGGCTGGAGTTGGACTCGATGATCCTCGTGGGTCCCTTCCCACTCAGCTTATTCTGTGACTGAAGTCAATCTCTTTGCAACCCCATAAACAACGGCCTCAAGTGAGGCCCTTCAAGCTCTTCTGGGCCACAGTGGGCTATGCCAGCATCTCCCTCAGAGTGGGACACCTGTCAGAGCTCAGGAACTGCCAGGTTCACAATACTCAGAGGACCACCACTGAAAACCAACAATGGGGGCTGGGCTGATACCCCCACTCTTCAAAGGCCAACACTCACTTTTTGAGAAATGCCAAGAAATTTGAAATAAGTATTTCACAGAACTCAAGGGGAATTTTTTAACAGGTACCTTTTTTTATTGATATATATATATATATATATACATATCTCTTTGTGTGTATGTGCGTGTATATGTGAATTGATTGAAATACCCTCTATCAAATATAATATAAATATTGCCATCTTGGATCTGTAATTATAGCGAGACCCATTGACTCACTCTGTAAGTGTTAAGTTAGTCAATGGTTAAGTGCTGCTAAATCCTTTAGAGATAAACTATTGAAAAAGTCTGAGACTAAGATTGGATTTGGCTGTACCTAAGCTCCATCAGGAGTTTAGAAAAAAGGGTTTTTGCTCTGAAACTTGTATCTCCAATGAGTGGCTCTCCCTTACCGTTTTTCATCTCTGTCCTCTCTGTAACTCATTCTAGCTTGATTCCAACTCAATTTTCCTTTGTATATTTCATCTATGTAGTAAGTAATAGAGTGAATTTTGACAATGAACTTTATCGTCACACCTTCACAAATTTATATGAAAACTGGTTTTGTTAATACATTTGACAGCGATTCTTTTAAGTGCCCTAAACCACTAATTTCTGACAAAGAGTTAGAAGCTTGAGATACAAGAAATGCTCGATTTATGTTCTGGTTTATGTCTATCTGAATGATAACCAGTACAAGCAATAACTTTAAAAAAATTTAAAAGTTAATGGTTCTTGTAAAGTTTCTTTATGTCTGTTGTGACTAGATGATACAACTACACTCTCAAAGGAAACTAAATAAATCAAAATTGCTGTAAACTCAGCTATGTGACATAGCTATGGATATCTTATTTAAATACAAATTAATATTTATAGATATTAAAACATCTACACCAAACAATCAAATGTTATCTGTGCATATATAAAATATCTTCCTGCTATGAATGATGAGGAGTAGAGTACAGGAAAAAATATCCATAATGCAACATCTTTTTTTATATCTTCTTCTTCATTACTAGAGTGTGGCTTAAAAACTAAAACCCTCAGCAGAATATAGCCCAGGTTTGCTTCTTTGTTTGTTTATAATAATTCAAGCAAGAAGTGCATATACTCTCTCATTATGCCATTCTGAAACAACCCTAAGTTGAATAATACACTCCTCTTGAAAGAAATGAGAAGTAAATATATGTTAGAAAGAGAGGGAGGAGAACATATGGAAGACATGTACAATGTTTACCACAGAAATTATTCAAGTCTTCTTTTCATAGCAGAGAAGGTGTAGATGAAACGAAAAGGACAGAACAAGGTAATAAAAGCAATTTGGATGAAACAATGCATGAATGCTTATGCATTAAGATTGCATCACACTGTGACTGACCAAGCTGCTCTCTTCAATTACTCTTTCTTTAGAAAGAAGGTAACACAGACTTTGAAGACTTCCATTTGCACATGGAGAAGCTCTACGAAGATTTTTTACATTAAGAATATTGGGGGTGAAGGACGACTATATGCTTTGCAGCATTCTTTTGTTCGTATTGCAAGTCACAGAATAAAACACAGAATATTTTATTTTCCTAATTACCACAGTGCCGGACAACTTTCCAATGTATGTATATACAGAGATTAGAAAATATGGATTAAAAACTACTTTTCTGCCTGAGTATTGGACTATAGGTGGATTTTAATGTAGAACAGAGGCTTTTTTTGATGAGAATATGCCTTGCAATTAGCCTTAAGATGCATATCAGGGCATCACCTGGCAGTGGTGATGAGACGTGTCTCAGCTTTTAGCTATCTCTGAATCAGTGATGTTCACCCAACAACCGGTGTAGGCTTCATTACTGGTAATGACACAGTGTGGATATGCAGACATAGAATCCTAAGGTATTGCAGCAAATATAACTTTTTCTTTTTTTCTTTTTTCTTTTTTTTTCTGATACAGCAGAAAAAAACTTTATGAAAAAGTGCTCATACAGCAAATTTCACAACACAAGAGGAAGAAACCTAGAGGAAATAGAGTTAACCAGCTAGAAGATTTAAACTTATCTGATTCTTGAAGGCTCCAGAGGACAGAAGAAAATAAATCTTTGTGCTAATCTTTGGTTGTGGGAAAACAATTTTTTTTGCTCATAGCAGTTCAGTTTAAAATAATATAAATAAATAAATAATATTTTAAAACAAACAAACAAAACACTCCCTAAAATTTGGAACTATTTTTTTTTTTTTGTAAGACAATGTTTACCATAACTGTTTTGGCTCCTGAGGTTTCTAAACAAGAATGAGTTCCATTAAGTTTCCTGAAAATTGCTAGGGATTACAGTGGAAACAGATTTCACACCTCAGGCTACTTCCTCCCAATCCCCTGTGCAAATCCTCAGCTGTATGTAGATGCCAAGTCTGCATGGTCAGCTCTTAAGTGCCTGAAAATCATATGAGCACAAGCCCAGAAGTACCTTTGGCTGGAAGGACTGCGGCACCCTCCATTTTCTCCTCTTCTCTTGATAAGCATACTTAAACACTGACTTTTAGAAGAGAGTTTAACAGAACACAGTGTCTACAATCCTCTTTGTCTGGACTCCCAGTTGGAGGATAGAAGAGATTAGAGCTTTTGCTCTCAGAAATAGCCAGTCTTAGAAGCTGAATCTAGCTTGCACAGTCATCATAACTGACATGCTTTCCGTAGACTTTTCTTTTTTTCTTTTTTTTTAATACTTTTTTAAGAGTCTTTCTCTTGTGTGCTCCCTGAAATAATCTGAATAAAATGTACAAAGCATAGTGGGAACAGAATGTTGGAATCATTGTAAGCATTGACCTTAAACTGACACTACCTCTCTTCCCTTGCAGAACAAGAGGGTCATATGCACCCACAGCTTGTTGGATAAGATCTCCTCTGGGAGTTGGAAGAAGTCAGTTCAAAACCCACAAATTTGAGGAGTGAATAGATTCCAAATGTCACTCTTTTAAAGTAAATTCTCTGTGTTTTTATACACTAGCATACAGCAAACCACCATTATAGTACTAAAAGGAAAGGAAAAATTAACCTGTTTTTCATTTCGAAAAGGACTAATCCAAGTCCCACAGACAGGATTCTGGGCTGAGGATCAATCGCATAAATTTCTAGTTCTGCACTCTCTGCTTCTTACTGCTTTTTTTACTTTTTATAACTGTTATGAACCCTTCATTTATTTTTGGCACTTTAAGACTTTGGTGGCACTGTTAATATGCTACATTTAATATCTCACTTTGAAAATTAACTGAGGTTTTCAGTGAGACTAAAATTAGATGAAGAATATCACAAAAACCCACAAAAATTATTCAGATTGGAGGCAATATAAAGAATCTGGGATCAGATTTCAATTCAATTTTATTTTTCATTCTGGATACATAAAGGGAACCAAACTTATACTTTAATATAATAACTGCTACTGATCTGAAATAAATCATAAATAGTGATAGAACACTGCAGTTATATAAAATTTATAAGGAAGCAAAAATCCAGACAATCATAGAGGATAATGCTGTCGTATATTTCAAAAAACCGCATACATGCCATTCTGCTGTTTCAAAGCACAGGATTATTTAAAAAAAACCCCAACCCTATATCCCAGAAAAAAAAAATTTAAAAAATCCTCAAAAGCCAAAACGCCCCAAAAAACTACTGGCGAAAACTGAAAGCATATTATCTATGAAAAAGCAAATTGCTATAGCTGAAATATATAGCTGAAATAATGTTATAAAAATGTAGACACCAGGAGAGACATGTAGGTAGTGAAATTGGTTGGAAAGGGTTGCTTTTTCTATGTGTGTGATTTGTTAAAGAATAGCCCTAATGATTTTGATCACTTAAGGCTGAATTTTCTGTGAGAGGCATCATAAGAATTTTGATAACCTAAGTTTCTTATTTCTTCAGTGGCAGGAATCAGTGTATGTGCTATTTTTTTGCCCCATCATCTTCCTTGAGTTCATAGCATGATTCACATGCCCATTAGCACAGCAACTACATTTTTGAGAAGATGAAAATAAGTACAGTGTTTCTGAATATGTTTAATTCTGTCAGTAGCTGATACAATTCTTCACTATTTTCCATGTCGTGTAGGTTTTATATTACAGTGTGCTTTGCTTTCATTTTATACCTTTGAGAGCCTTTGCCACTTAATCACAGGTACGGCAAGACTGAGGAAAGCATTCCCAATTTTACTGCTCAGATTGATGGCTTTGCAGATATTGACAACTTACATCATCCCTAATTAGTGCTTTCCAGCAGTTTCTTCTACTAAATGGTGAAATTTCGATGTTGGGGTTCATCAGGGCTGTTATGAAATACACATACACTCATGTGGAGTGTGGACCATGTAGTATGGATTTACTGGATGAGAATGGTGACTAAAGTAGGATTTCACTATACACCCATAGGCACAGAGGAGTTGGAAAAGGCTGTAGTCATCAAAGACGACCATGCACAATGTTATGTTCTATTCAGTGTGAAAACTGGTTTAACTTAGAGCACACCAATGACTGCTGTAATGTACAATTCTTTAAAACAGTGTCAGTAGCCAGTGTTGGAAGCAGAGCTTGGTGGGATCATAATGTGGTTCCTGAGCTGCAAGAAGACTGCAAGGGGGATTAACACAACCAGAAGTTGGTAAACATTTTCCTGTGAAACAAAACTATAAAATCTACAACTGGTTTACGTAGAAAATTGGTATACATTTAAATGCACAGTTGCTTTGAGAAGAATGATAAATGCAATTTAAACTTATTTCTTCAGCATTCAGAGTGAGTCAATTGCACCGGTTAGATAGAAACAAAAACTTGGACATGACATTTCACACTGAGTCATTAAAGAGCACTTCTTTTGCTTAAGAAAAGTTTTGGGGCAGACTGGGTGCAGGTCTGTGTCTGTGAGACACCGCTGATCTAACCTGAGATGGTATTATCTATTAAGTTGCTTTATGTGAATGTCTTTAACAATAACTTTCTATTATCTTGAGGTTGTAGTTCAGTATATCTACACAGTATGGGGAACCTACTGTGATTTCTTCAGGGCTTCTGTATTTGTTTGTCACAAACAGATCTGAAGGGAAGCTCAAGAAGAGTCATTTACCAAGGTTTATTTTGAGCTTGGCCCTGAGGAGTTTTGTCCTGCTGCCTTTTCCTTCTTGTGCCTGAATGACCAAGAGCTTCTTCTGCACTTGGGAGGGACAAACGAGGTGGGAGGGACAGAGAAGGGACAAAGGAATGCTTCTATTCTGGAGATGGGCTGGAAGACAGAAAACGCAGAGAAATGTGTCAGAGAGGACAGATGAAGAGGAAAGGAGGAAAGTTGGAAAGAGCTGCTGAAACTAGAATCTGCATGTTTTCTACACCTACTCTTCTGCCTGGATTTCTTCTGTCCGCTGAAGAGAAATGCTGTGTCTTAGGCAGTGCCAATTCCATTCTGTATATTGAACCATACTGAACTGAGAAAAACCAGAAAAGGTCAGTGAGATCATCCCCAAGTCTCAAACGAGAGATTAATATGCCTAAACTTTACACTGTTGTAAAAGCCTGACCATGGGTGGCTGCCAGGTGCCTACCTAGCGGTTTGCTCACTGCTCCTCAGCAGGGCAGGGAGAGAAAATACAATGAAAAAGCTTGTGAATCAAGGTAACAGCAGGGAGATCACTCACCAGTTACCATCACGGAAAAAACACTAGCCTTGGGGAAGACTAGTTTATTGTACTGAGAATTAAAAATAGAGTAGGATGGTAATAAAGAAAAACAGTTCAGTCACACCTTCCTGGGCTCAACTTCCTTCATTCCCAACTGTTCTACTTCTTACCCTCAAAGCAGTGCATAGGGAATGAGGAAGAAGGATTGTGATCATCTCTTAACACTGCCACTGCATCTCCTTCCTCCTCACGCTCTTCCCCTGCTCTAGCATGGGGTTCCTCCCATGGGGTATAGTTCTTTGGGAATAGACTTGCTGCAGCATGTGAGGTTCCCCTTGGGCAGCAGGTCCTGTTGTTAGCGTAGAAACACATAACCATGGACGGGTTACATGCAAGGTGCTTTATTAAGGGGCCGGGGGAGAAGGGTACAAACCCATATCAATCCCCAACACGTATTTCAGGTGCTTACATTATATACCCTTCTTATTGTATAATCATATATTAATCATTTACCCAAGCATAAATCTCAAAACCCCCCAAACGATCATCTATTATGTGTTTTCACTCAAGCATAATTTTCAGCCCCCTTTCCCAAGTGCAGCTACACAATTAACTCATCTATATTAGTTTCTTACCCCCTAAATGAATACTCAAGTTCAGGCTTGCCTCCTACCATCCACGCAAGTACACAAGTTCCGGCTGGCCTGAACAGAATGTCTATCTTGCTCTTGGGGCTTACTTTGGTTACTACAATTTAGAAACATTTTAACCCTATGCTATCACTGTCAGGAACCTGCTCCAATGTAGGCTCCTCTCCATGGGCTGCCTCTTCCTTCAAGGCACATCCAGCTGCTCAGGCATGTGATTCTCTGTGGGCTACAGTGTGGATGTCTGCTCCATCATGGTCCTCCATAAGCTGCAGGTGAATGATGTTTTTCACAATGATTTTTGTCCTGGGTTGCAGGGGAATCTGTGTTCCGGCACCTGAAGCACCTACTCCCACTCCTTCACAGACCTGGGTTTCTGCAGGGTTATTGTTTTCACTTTTTTTCCTTCTTCTCTCTCACAGCTGCTACGTGGTGTTTTTACTCTTTCTAAAGTATGTTATCACAGGGTTATCACCAACATTACTGATGGGCTCAGCTTTGGCCAGGGGCGGGTCCATTTTGGAATGGTTGCATCCAACACAGGGGAACCTCCTGGCCTGTTCTTCCAGGGGCCACCCCTGCAGCTTCCCCACCACCAAAAACCTTGCCATGTACCCGATAAAATGTATCAATAGTGCACTGCCGAAGGTGAGTTCTCTTTCATTTCCAAGGAAAAGGTAAATGACTTGTGTAATAAACTGAAACAAAAAGTATTAAAGCAAGACTTCCTGTCCAGTGAAAGAAAGGTTGTTTTCAGAAATTATTTGTTCGTAGCACTTCCAAATGTAACTCCTGCAAGCATCTTCTAGGGTAGTTTGTTTATGTAATTTCTCTCAAGGTGTTTTACAAGTCTTTAGCGACAAAGTTTCAACACTTCCTTTCATGGCCACTCTACAGAAAATGTGAGAGTCCGGGAGCTTTTCAAAATGAAAAGTCTTTACAAGCCAGCAACAATTAAACCATAATAAAATGACTGCATATCTAATTATATGCCACTTAACTCACATATGACACACTTGTATTAAAGTTTTTTTTCTTTTCAGATTTTTAATTTACAAGCTTGTCACTTGCAGTTTAGTCATTTTGTTTAGATAGGGTGAAAATTTTCTTAAGGTTCCTTTAATTGCCAATTCTTATTTATCAGTTCTAATTACGGATAATACTTGTATTATAAATCACACACACACAGAGCAACCTGTGGTACAGACTCCAAGAAGGCAAGTACTGAGTGTAGAGCACTATGGTAGATTATGTATGGTCAATATTGTTATCAAATGCTGAAAATTTCTTTATTTATCAGAGAAGATTTATAATTGTACACTCACAGAGTGTCACTAAGGTAAATGGTAATGAGGTGGTGCTACATTCCTTCTAATTATATGGAATTCAAAGAAAGCTGATAATTAGAGAACTTTTAAGCCATTTTATATCTGGTGGGTTCACTACTCACACTTCTTGCTGAGTAAATAAAAGCCCAGACTTTTAGAAAACTGCAGGTGTGCAAAGCTTTTGTGGAAGTCTGGATAAAATCCCTTTGCTGAAAAGTTTTACGAGATAGCGGTAATCAGTTTGCAGGATTCAGTTTATAGATCATCTTGGTGACAGTCCAGGTCACTTACTTAATATGCTGTGTTGGTCTTCCTGGATGCAAAACAATGTTCCTGCTCATGCTTGGTGGGCTCTGTTGATGTGCTCTGTCATTCTCCTCGGCCAGGCTGACCCAGCAGCAACCAGAGGTGGGGATATTGCGGGCAGCGTAGGAAGAGGAAGCAGAGAGGGAGACTGACAGCAGTGGTTTCCTATCCCTATAAAGGTTTAGGGGAGGGATGTTCTTTACTAGTTTCCTCATAGAAAATCTTTCAAGAATGACTGGAGAAGATGAGTAGAGCAGGATCAGTGTAATGACAAGGATTTGAATGGAGACACCATGGCAGTGACAGTGGAGCAAGAGGGGCAACTAAGGAGCTAGCTTGTGATAGTGTTGGGAAGACCATTGGACCCTGACTGGTATCTTGGGGAAGGTAACTCAAAAAGCACTTGCTAATTTAGGTTTCTCTGAACTGCCATTTATTTTACCTGACTCCCCAAGCCCCTTTATTCACTACTGGAAAAACTGTTAATCATGGATGCTCCAGTATTGTAATTTCTTAACCTAGCTCTTTGGCTGGATAGATGAACTCATGCAAAATGTTCTGCCCAGCTTTAGCTTTCGTTTGAATTTTTCTATTTTGCTTTCTTCTGCTGAGACTGACAAAAACCCAAAGTGTTTTGGGTTTTTTTCTGACATGGATACACTTTCCCCAGATATGCTTCTCTGGCTCACTCCAAGAGAATAAAAGCAAAGGGCTGTGTGACAGCAACACTGCTTGGTCACAAATATCACGAAGTGGACCAGAGCCAAAAGCAAAATAAGATACTTTTTTGCTGGTCCTGGAACTATCGAGTTCCCTGCTTAGTTGTTTCACCTTCATTTTACAGGCCTTACTTTCCCTAGCCTTTTCACTTTAAAGCTCTCTGTTTAAATTGTCTGTACTTGAATGATTTGCTCTTGGAACATAATACTGTTGTTGAGTCTTGCAGGAAAAGAATTGCAGTTTTGGTTGGTTGCAAAGGACTCTTCTGAGTAGTGCAACTCAGTGCTGAAATGCCTCTCCTTGAGGGCTATTTCTGAAAGTCCTTCCTGAGCAGAACTGTGCTCATGAGCCCTGTAATTTCACTCTACAGAAATTGTGCTTCATAATTCCTAACAGGATTTTTCAGATTTGTATTTGTGGTGATTCAAAACTTGGGCAGATCCAATATATTAAATGGGAACGTTATATCTTCAGATTAAAGTACTTGATTGTAAAAATATGTTAAAAATGGAACGGAGGCCCCACTGTGGTGTCTGAGAACACTTCCCTGGAATGTGAAGGAATGATAAACCACAGTTCATTATTTTCTCTCAGAAACTGAAAACATTAAATGTGGTCTTGGTTTGAAAAACGTGTCTACTAAGGAAGGCAGGAGCCCCCCTTGGAATGGAAAATGCCACCCTCCTCCCTCCAAATTATTATAAACTTGAAATTGAGGGACTTTCAGGCAAATATATGAGGAATAGGAATAGCAGTTCTTTTACTAATATATGTATATATATTTAACAAAGCAATAACACAGAAGCACTGGTTTAACCTGACAGAGCCAGGGTACGACCTGACACCCTGCTGGGCAGGGTGGTGGTAGCAGTCCAATTAGGTGATAGCTGCAGTTCTCTTTGAAGTGGTTCTGTTGAAGCGGTGATCTTGTAGAAAAAAAAAGGCTGGTCCTCCTTGGAAAGTTCAGTGGTGGTTGTGTAGCTCTTGTCCTCTGGGAATCCAGTGGAAAAATACTGCCTGTGCTGTTCCAAACCCCAGATTATATCCAGGTGGGAATGATTTGCTCCTTCCCCCTGGGCGGAGCATCTCACAATGGGATGGTGAGTCACGAGGTAAGGCATTGATGGGCCCATTAACAGGAGATAGTCCAGGAGCAAGTTATCTGTGAGTCATGCGGCAAGGCATTGATGGGCCCATTAACAGAAGATAGTCCGGAGGGAGGAGGCCAGGAACATTGCTACACCTGGTTTCAACAGNTTAACAGAAGGTAGGCCGGAGGGGGGAGGCCAGGAACATTGCTACACCTGGTTTCAACAGCTCATGAGGATGGTAATAGAATACACTGTAACCCAGGACAATGCTCAGGAAAAAAACTAATACTAAAACCTGATCAGAATTCAATAAGGTGATTACTAAAGAGGATAAATTTTATTTTCTAGCTACAGACTTTTTAAACAAAAAATGGATGTTTTTTGAAAGAGGAGATTAATATATTAATTAATTAATTTAGATTTAGTAATTATCTAAAACTTCATCTTGTATGTGTACATTTTTGTTTCCATATCATAGAATCACAGAATGACACAATCAGCTGACTTGGAAAGAGCCCACAAGGATCATCAAGTCCAACTCCTGGCCCTGTGCAGCACCACCCCCAAAAGTCGCACCGTTTTCCCAACAGTATTGTCCAAACGCTTCTTGAACTTTGTCAGGCTTGGGGCTGTGATCACTTTGCTGGGGAGCCTGTTTCAGTGCCCAACCACCCTCTGGATGAAAAACCTTTTTCTAATGTCTAACCTAAACATCCCCTGATACAAGTTCAGGCCATTCCCTCGGGTCCTGTCACTGTCACCACAGCGAAGAGATCAGTGTCTGCCCATCCTCTTCCCCTCATGAGGAAGTTATAACTGCAGTGAGGTTTCCCCTCAGTCTCCTCCAGGATGAACAGACCAAGTGACCTCAGCCGCTCCTTGACTGGCTTCCCCTCAAGGCCCTTCACCATCTTTGTTGCTGTCTTGGGGTGACTCTATCACGTGTATCCCCTATCATGCTCTATGCCCAAAAAGTTGCAGAAGCTACTGAAGGAGAAGGAGGGTCTGAAGCCAACTACACTCCCACAGAAAAGGAAATCTTGGCCGCCTATGAAGGAATCCAAGCTGCCTCAGAGGTCATTGGCACTGAAGCACAACTCCTCCTGACACCCCGGCTACCGGTGCTGGGGTGGATGTTCAAAGCAGAGGTTCCCTCTACCCACCA
>VZTD01005247.1:2505757-2582491 GCA_013397725.1 Rhagologus leucostigma
TCAGGGGCTATATTACTAGATTTTGGCCAAACTGGCACAAATACTTATTGGCCTTCTTTGGACACTCTCTAACAGGTTGTCTTGGGGTGACTCTATCATGTGTATCCCCTATCATGCTCTATGCCCAAAAAGTAATATTGTGCCTTTTCTGTGCCTTTAAACTGAGCTTGAAAAAAAAGGTTTATATTTTTCTCATATTGTGGCACCCAAAACTGCCCCCAGCACTCAAGGTGAGGCTGCCCGAGTGCAGAGCAGAGCAGGACAATCCCCTCCCTTGCCCGGCTGGCGATGCTGTGCCTGATGCCCCCCAGGACACAGTTGGACCTCCTGGCTGCCAGGGCACTGCTGACTTGTGTTCAACTTGCCATCAACCAGGATCCCCACATCCCTTTCTGCAGCAGCTCTTCAGCAGACAACTATTTCAGCCAGAAAGTCGGGATTTCAAGCATTTCAGTACCGACATATAAACCCAGGGTTTCAGCTACAATCATAATTTCATGTTTTTAAAATCTCCTAAATCACACAGTAGGTTGAACCTTACTGGAAGTCAAATAAATGAGATTTGTAAAAATCTCTGATAAGTGATCATATTAACACGCTGACAGATAAAACAATGACACTCATTTTGTATTACAACATCTAGATCCTATAAGCAGTATATTTAAGCTAGGTTGGTATTTGTGACTGTTGAATCTCTAATCTCCCCATAATCTTCATTTTTGGTAAGACTGTGGTTACAAAAGAGGAACTATTTTCTGGACATAGATGTAATAAATGGAGTGCTGAAAAGGTTTAATCTGTACTTGAATATAATCTGTAACTCTGTGTATTAAGTTCATGAAGCTTTAAAAATATAGATAACTTCCAGGAATTAGTCGTAACTACACATGCTATAAACAGATTATTTTATATATATATATATATATATATATACACACATATGCTAAAGAATATGGATGACTGTGAAGAAGATCCCTGTAACTTCTTCAGTATTTGCAGAAGGGAAAATCTGCATATAGGTATATTTTTTCCTAATATTATATTAATAACTGCTGTTTCAGGAGCTGAAGCATAGTCAAATGTAGTTGCTTTTGTTTTGTTTTGTTTTGTTTTGTTTTGTTTTTTTTCCAGATGTTATATCTAGATTTAATATCTGTATACTTTTCTGCTTGTTCCTTTTACATTAATGGGCTTTATGGTCTCTGAAGATAATATTCCTGCCCTGCATGGCTCTGCAAAAACATTAAGGCAACTGATTCATTATTAAAAAATTATAGTGATAAATTCTGTGACAATAGCCTGAGAACAAGTGACTTAGTAGCAGCATTCTTTCTTTATTTCATCCAGATATTTTAATAACAGCAACCTAGAAAATAGCTGTTACTGAAATATAAGCTATTTTCTACTGTTGGCTGGCATGTCTGAATACTACCACCAGTGGGCAATAATGGGCCTTTTATTCTCATTTT
Organism: Rhagologus leucostigma; assembly: GCA_013397725.1. Lineage (NCBI taxonomy): Eukaryota > Metazoa > Chordata > Aves > Passeriformes > Rhagologus > Rhagologus leucostigma. The sequence continues at coordinate 2,507,227 of VZTD01005247.1, forward strand.
GGAAGCTGACTGTGTCCATGAGAGAAAGGAAAGAAATAGGAATCTTGATCACGTCTGAGAGCTAGTCCTGATCTAGTAATTCCCAACTAAAATTGGTCTGTTTATTTTCTTTGTACTGCCTTCATAGAGCACAACCCTTCCTCTGTCCAGCATTAGATGCCTATATAACTTTAAATATAATCAATTCTTTGTAAACTCCTCTTTCTTCTCTTCCTCTTCTTCCCATCTAAACTTAATTGAGCATTTTCTTTGGTACTGCAGAAGCATTTTAAAGTGCTGAATGTGTGACAAAGCTTGTCGCCAGTGCGGTGAGCTAAGCACTTCAGACAAGGATAATAGCAGTTAGGGAGGGCAAGAGACGAGAGAGAGAGACAGAGACAGAGAGACAGAAGGAGAAGGAAAGGGAAAAGTTTCATAGAGAAATTAGGTTGGGGACGTGTAACTCTCGGGCAGTCTGCTCCATGGCTTTACTGTATGCCAGGGCCTATGGCTGTAGGTGTCACTCAATATTCCAAGCCTGCTGCTTAGAGAACCACATGTGCTGCTTCATGAACTGCCCTACCAACCTTGAAGGTTTGCTCCCTTGGACCCCAGATAAAGGCTCTCATCCCATCTAAAGAGCATGTAAGTGTTTATGATGAAATCATAGTCTCTTATTCCTCTTTATTGAACTCTGCTCACAGCCCAGCTTAAATAAGGCCTCTTCTTATAATAGCAGCAGAAATACACTGACAGGCACAAAGCCCAACAAGCATTGTGCAAACAAAGTAAGTTATATTTTGCAAACAAAATATAAAGCTGTTATATGAGTATGAACCTTATTGCCACTACTGGCAGTTTCCAGCAGAAGTAGTATGGAAAGAGAGAAATGATGAGCAACCAAGATTTTTTTTACATCCTCTGCAGGACAAGAGTGCTGCTCAGGGTAGCATGGCCAGGTACCAAGTTAATTGTAATGTGTTTAGTTATTTTACTCTTCCATAGGCATGCATTTTAAATTTTTTTATTACATCTCATAATATTTCCATAGGGGACCTTATGGTACTAGCACCCTGTGTGGGATTGAAGTGTTTGAGAGAATTAAGAATCACACAATAATAGGAGTTAACATTAAAAGGTTGTTTTGTTGGTATTTTCCCCCCTGCTTAATGAGGCAAGATCAAACAGGGTCTACACTGCAATGTAGATTCCAGAACAGTTCTTTGGCTCTCTAACCCTATAGGATCCTGACTTTGCTAAGTACCTTCCCCTTCAATCTCACATCACCCTGACCACCTTTCTTACCTGTCAATACTCAGTACTTGCGCTGGAAGGCAAAAAGGAATGTCCTCAGGGGAAGCAGCAACCATGACTGTGTTAAATTTATGGCTTCAGCTGCTGGCTGCAAGTCAAGGTCCTCTTCTAGGTTGTGGGAGAGTGTCCTATTCTGCCCACATAAATTTCAGAGCCAACTGGGCAAGAGCCAAGTGAGCAATACTGGATTTTTTACTCTCGTTTGAAGCTCAGAGGCACTAAAAGGTATCCTTGAGAAGAATAGGGGAAAATAAATTTTCCAGGAAACCACTGAAATAGGACTTAATTAAGAGAACTGTATCACCCTCTAATGGTCTTAGAAGGTACCTAATTAAAGTAAAAATTGGAGTCTCAGAGGTTTCATTTTAACTTCTGTCACCTCTGGGACTGAACATCTAAACTCGGGAATTGGGAAAATGAGACAGGATGCATTTGACCCTAAAAGGGGAATTTCCAGATAGAACCTCTACTAATGTATAACTTATATCTCTGTTAGTGCAAATAAAGCAACAAGAGGGAGGAATAGAATATGAAATATAAGAAGGAATTTTCTCTGTGTTCCATTTCAAATGTGGTGAACCAGGGAAGGGTGAACAAACCAAAACAAAAAAACACACACAAAGAAACCACCCCCCCAAAAAACAAACAACCAAAAAGCTACAAAACCAGAAAAAACCAACCAACGAACCAACGAACCAAACCAAACCGAACCGAACCGAACCGAACCGAACCAAACCAAACCAAACCAAACCAAACAAAAAAAAAAAAAGAGAGAGAAAAATATGCCATGTGTTCTGGTTTTTGCAAACCAGTAAACACCACTAATTCACTGAATTAGCTGAGGCAGCTTGCTTCAGTGATTCTCTTAGCACCTGGTCAGATGAATGATGTTTTTAATTTATCAATGGACAATTCTTATTTTACAGCAATATGTTTATAGTTTCCTGTTCACTAGTAAAGTTGTCTTTCAATCAATATTATAATTGCTCTAATAAAACGAAAGATATAGTATGGAAGGCTTGTAAGGAGATAAGGAAGAAGAGGAATGGGATGACAAGGAAGATTTTGCAAACAATTACTCAGAGTAGTTATGTGCATATTTGTATGTGTGTTTGTCCATGAAGATCGTTGCAGGAGGAAAATATAGAAAGAGTTGTCTTGTATTAGTCATCTCATCAGGTCCCAGTGTCCATCTGAATAGAAGGTGGGAAAACACTGAAAAAATTCATTCCAAAACATTAATTCAAAATCTCTGAGAAGATGTTCCTTCTGTTTAAGGAAACAGATGTGAATATGTGTGATGTGAATAACCCACATACAAGTATTCACTCAGACATGCATTCATACAGGTTGATGTTGCAAAGCCATTTTGAAAGCTCTATATAGGTTTAATAATTGTCTGATGGTGAAAAGAAACAAGCAATTTAGGAGATTAATTACACAGTGTGAATATCAATCACAAGCTCCTACTATTCAAACAATAACCCCAGATCATCCACTCTCTAAAATATGCTTTCACTTAGCATTTGTCAAATAATAAGCAAATTGTCATTGAAAGAAAATAACACAGAAAAAGGATAATAAATATTCTGTCTTACAGAATACAGTTTCCTTAGTCAGTGTGAATCAGTGGAAGCTGCTGAGGATGGGCAGGCTTGGGCACACATGCTGTGCTGGGTGTGTTTGCTGCTGATCAGCTTCCTGCCTGCCTGAGTGAGAGGTGCACAGGTACTGTAATGATCTTTGATCTTTCTGGGAGCACAACTGTAACATCAGTAACAAGGGCAAGCTTTCGGTGATTGACTGCAAACAAGAATATAGATAAGATAATTCTAAGTTCAGTCAAGATGGTTCCATAATTTAACTCCTCTTTTTTATCAGTGGGGAAACGTAGGGATGTGTGAATTTGTATGTACAGCAGAAAGATTGACTAACTATTCAGCCTCGAGCTGTATTCAATACCTACAAATACACAGTGCTGTAAAATGGCATTTGTGTGTATTTGAGGGAAATGGGAAATAAAGAGAAGATTGCTTTTTGACTGACAAAGTAAGGAGACCTTGAATGTCAAGTAGCAAGGTAAAGAACGAGATGCAATGAAGGAGGTCAGCTCCTTACTCTTTGTGGTGCTTAAGCTCTGTCTGAGAATCAGAGAGAGCGTAGATAATGAAACAGAGCAGTAAGCACCCACTGTAAAAAGTTCTTGGCTGAAAACAAGGGGTTGTGTAGCTAGTAGAGGATTCTAGCTCATATAATTACTCGTCAACAAATGCGTATGGTAGGACTATAGACCTCCTTACTAGACCTCTTTATTTTACTATGAAAAATGCAGAAAGACATACATAGAGAAGTTCAGTTTAAGCAGAACAAAAAATTTAGATGTAGATCATTGCTTTTTATAAGATAACCGGAAGATTTAAATTAAGACGTTGAAGATGTAATGTGCTGAGAAGACACTTACAATACCTGGAGAATGTAGAGATAGATGAAATTTTACAGAGGTCTGGTAATTGTCATAAATGAAATTGCCTCCAAGAAGTCATGCTCTCTATGACTTTTTTTGGTTTTTTCCCCAGGAGACTAGTTTTCTGTATTAATTTTTCCAGAAAAAGAAACTGAGTGCAAAAGTTTCACAATAAAAATATTTGGATATTCTGACATTAAATTTAAATTAGAAAAACAGTGTATTACAAAGCAAGGAAATGCTTTGTAGGCTCTTGGGGATTGGAAACAAGATACGACATGGATTCTCACCGTGACATGATACACATCCTACCTGTAAAGCACAAGTTAAAAGGGAGTGGGCTGGAATTCAGCACCCAGTCTCAAACACAAGGACATGGTACATGTCCTGTCATGAGAATAATTTACCTAGCCTTGTATACTAGGTAAGTAGCAGCTGCATAGGGTTAGTCCAGGCTATACTGGTATCTCCTTGTCTTTGGGGACTGACTCAGGACTGCAGGGGACTTGCCTTTGTAGGACTGGGAATTATAGTTCAGAAACTTGCTTGAAGACCATCATCTGCAAATTTGCTTTGAATGTCGTGAATAAGGCTATTTTATTATTTTTTTTTAAATTATGATTGTAATAAATGTAATATTATGTGTCTTCCAAGCCCACTGACCAGAGTCAATCCTTTGTCCTGTCCCCAGTTCTATGTGAGAGAATTCAATACACTTTTCCTGCCTCACTGGAGTACCCTTGATATAAGATTTTCAGCTGTAAGTAGGGATAAATGCTCTCCACAGCTGCTGTTACAGCTGAGCTCTTATGCTGCCGGCAGTAGTAAGCTCACAGATAGCTGAGAATGCTTTTGTAGCCTATTGGTCATATTATATATTTTGAAGTTGGAGAACCTCAATACAAAGAAAAAAAAAAGCTGTATTAATGCATTTTATTTTGAACAGCAACTAGATGAAAATCATAGATAACGCTTAAGACCCCTTTCTTACTTAGAAACAGAAATAAGCGTTCTAACAGTATCTGCTCTCTCCTCTGCATTGCAGTCAAAAGATGCAGTTTGCAAGTACACCCTGCTGACCTGTGCAATCTGCCTGCCCACAGGAAGATTGCTACCACTGCAACAGCCATAGTGTACGTGACAGGAGTGTTTCCTCGTCAACCAAAGCCTGCTCCCTTTCATGAAAAGATCCTGCACCAAACCACAGGTAACAGCACTCCTGAGTTCAGAAGCCGTACAAGTCACAATCACTCCTTCAGCTGATGATGTCAGAGCTCAAGTGGCATCAAAAGGCAAGGTCACTACACGAAACTGCTGAATCTTAGTCTCTTTTTTGTGGGGGTAAATAGTGGCCTACTGAATACATATATACGGTTAAGACAGAAGAATAAAAGCTTTAATAATCCTTATCTCTAGATCTATGATATAAGCAATCTTAGAAGGACCTAAAGTCAATGAAGATCCAAAAGCCTATTCTAAACAACTTTCGACAGCCCAGCATGAAAACAAGGAAGTACCATACCTACTTATGATCTTGCATGGTCACATATTTCATCCGAAAGTGCTGAGTGCACTTTGTACCTTCATGGCCATGTTTGTACATGATGCTTGCTGGAAATACAAGAATATCCTTGCTCAGCTCAGATGAAGCATCCATTGCCATACCTTACCAAAGTGGTAGACCTCAACCAGTTTTACTTCTGAAAAAATTTACAATAAATTAATTTTTTGTCAGAGTGTGTGGCTCCTGTGCTGCACTTTGTAGTTTAGGATACATGAGGAACACTGAAAAATGAAGAGTCTCTTCATTTGTATCAGTGTTATGTGTTGCCCACTACAACTTCTCTTCCATCTCTAAAATATTATTACCACTTATTTTTTTGTAGAATTATTTTGTTTTATTAATTCTCTGTCAATGAGGAGTGCTAATTTACCTGCTACTTCATTTTTAAACCTTACTGTTACTATACTTCAGCTTTTTAACTCGGATTTCCTGAACAGATAAAATTTCATATTTGCTTTATCTGACTTTGCTATATCTGGCTGTGCAGGTAACAGCCTTTCAATGGATGTTACACAGGAGCTCACCTGGGAATGTAAAGAAGCTCCACACTGTGAGATGTATTTGTGATTCGGTAGATCAGTGTCACTGTGTAGGTGCCAAGGCTGAAGTAACCATTTGTCATGACAGGTAAATTCTACACTCTCCAAGCATGCTACCCAAACTCAGTCTTCCTGGTCTTGCTAAGGAAAGCAGAAATGATCTTCCCTTTTTTTCCATGTGGTTTGACTTCTCCTGAACTGATTTATTGCAGCATATTAATCCTTTGACTTTGGGAATAATGCAGTTTTTTATAAGGAAGTGAGTGATTGCCACCAAAAGTATTTTGTGGTTTGTATTTGTCCATGGGGAAGAAACAAGTGGCAGAGTTTCACCTGTCCAGCTATAATGCCTGAAGACTACTGAGTGAGGTGGATACACAGAACCTCAAATCACTGAAAGACTGTTGAAATTTGAATGCAGGAAATGTATAGAAGGATAAAACAATTTGCAAGGATGAACAGGAAATCCAAGGATGACAGCAGTAGAAGTCAAACCACTTGCAGAGAAACGTTATTCAGGGCATGACCTGTGCTTGACTTTGGTGATGTAAAAGTGGTGACATTTAGGAGGGGTTTTGGTTCTTACTGGCTACAGTTTTGGAAACATTGTAGAAAGTACAGTGGTATGGCTGTGGTCAGGTTTTGTGGTGGAAGAAAAAGGGTGCATGAGGGTAAAATAACTGAGTGCAAGAAGGTTTCTCTACTATGGGACCTGGGTAGCTGGATCTTCTCTGCCATCCTCTCTGAGACTGTAAGAAACCTGTCTATCATACTGTGATAGTAATACCTCTTAAACTAACCTGCAAGTATAATAATTAAGTAATTAATTAAGCAATAACTAAACAACTCTTGTTTATGTAATCATATAAAACCAAGATTACTGAGTAAAAGCATTTAACAATCTGCATAAAATGTGGGGACATGCACAATATTCCTCATAGGAGGCAAATCAGTGGGGGTGGAATTCACACTAAGGTGCCCTTTGTTTTCTTAATGGTGACTTATATGTAAGGCTTTCTCTCTGTTTACAGGGTTGCTGTTTTGTTGGGAACAACATCAAAAAAGGTCTATTTTAAGACTTTATTGCTATACTTTATCACAGCACGCTTTTCTCTGTCTAATGTGAGAAAAATAATGTGTGCTAGGACTATATATTGCTGCAATGCACATTGAAAAGACCATGTAACAATTCTGAATGCAGCAGTTCCATAGTAGTGTGACCACACTGAGATCAGTGTAGTGGTGAATTAATGTGACAGTGTGCTCAGCTCTGCTCCTTTCTGCTTAAGCAATAGGAGCCAGTGGTGGACATGATGGCTGAAGCTGGCTGAAGTTGAACTCGGGGAAGCCATATAACACCACAACACCTAAGAGCTTTCAATCTTGATCAAGAGATGAGGGCTGGTTGAGCATGTGTCATGCAAAACATGGTTGGTATGCAAATATGACTATGTATCAATCATCTTGCCACATAAATAGTGGACAGCCCAGGGCTCATTATACATGGCCGTGGTCAGCAGGCTGGGATCTTCCCTTGAGCAGGGGCAACTCTCAGGGTTACTCTGTGAGGCTGAAAGATTCCTTGCCACAACAGATTCTTGGTAAATGATCACCAGCATGCTAAACTTTGACATCTTACTTAAGTGATATAAAGGAGTAACTTTACACACACAGTCCTTTAAACATAAATAATTGATCAAGTCTGGGACTAAGTCTGAATCCAGCTGCACCTAAACTCCCCTTCCAGAAGGAGTTTAGAGTCCAAGGGGGTCCTCTCTGAATCTCATGGCTCAATGGGAGTGTGTCCCTAACAGTTGTGTCTGACCCTCCCCTCTGTGCAGTAAATAATTGGTGCACCATGCTATCAAACCTTGTTAAATCACTGTAGCTTTTGGTATCCAACTTTGTCAAATTGCTGTTTATATCAATAAATATACTGGTGCTTCTCTTTAACAAGTGAAATGCATCACACCATCCTCAACAATTAAGCCTAGTAGTAAACTACAATAACACTAAATTGGTTTTGGCTCTGGAATAAAAAAGTGCCTTATACGAGAGACATACTCTGCTAGCAAAAATGTTAGGATGGACTCAGGGGCTGAGATATCATGGCTGATTTATAATAGAAGACTTCTACACACAAAGCTGTATTCAATCCTTCTCTCCCTGGAATCCATAGAAAGTAAGTTAAAAGCATGATCTGACACACAGCTGGAACCAAGCAGCAAGTCATAATATTCCTATACTTCTGAGGACTGCAATCTGACTGTTAGTAGCTTGCTGGGCATGGGTACGACAGAGACATACAGTTAATCTTATGCGCGAAATATGTCAGTTAATTTTTGTTTAACACAAAGAGAAAAAAAGGCATAGCTTGACTTTTTCTTTTCTTACCACCAGGGATGGCAATAAGTTATAGTTTCCAAAGAAAAGAAAGGGTCAGTGACTGTATAGTTGCTATACTAATTTGGCAGCAAAAAGTATGACAGAGGAATTTTATTTATATGCTTGGAGTGTATTGTTGCCAATAAACTGCCTAGTGTGCTTGCACCTTGGGCATCTTCCACATTATTAGAAAAGTGCTTTTCTGCCAGCCCTCCTTACAGTCACTTCATCACCATGCTCAGCCATTTTGTAATGCTGTTTGATTTCATCTGTGTGAATTTAAGCTCTGTTGTCACACTTAGCTTTGCAAATCTTTTTTTGATGGCAAGAAAATTCTGGAGCATTAAACTATTTATAGTAAAAGAGGGTTTTAGCTCTTGCAATTTTTTTATGAACAGATCTTTCATCTTTAACACAAACCAATCCCTCATGCTAACACTCACAATTTATCTTATCAGACTAAAGATATCCAGCAAGGTCTTTTTGTCGGAAGCACCAAAAGCACGTACTTTTATATAGTAGTGCTTTCACAAACCAAATCTTTACTTTGTTTTTGAAGAGCATTCTCATTCTTTTTTAGTCTTTGAAAAATGGAAATATTTTAAAATATGCTTTGTTCATTTTTTGCTAGGAGATATGATAGCACACTTGGACATTTCCAATTTCTTTCTTTAGCTTTATAACTTGGTGGAGTCTAGAGACTAGTATTCTCTCTTCTTACCAAAGTGTTCTTATGACCAAAATGTCACTTAGATATTCCTTCAGAATGTGAACAACTGTGTAACTTGCATCCTTCACACCTGAATCTTCCCATACCATTTTGCTAATGTAACAATGGCCTTTTCTGTGAAAAAGTCTAATTAAAGTTGTTTCTGTTTTCAGGTTAAAGCCTCCTTCAACAGCTGTGGAAGAGTCAGTGTTAAAAAGAAAATCAAATTAAACCCAAATCTTATGAAACTGTTGTTACGATTTCCTATATCTCTGTCATAAAATTTTGATGAAGTGCTCTTTTATTTTTAGCCCTCTGCATATAACAGAAGAAATACGATCAAAAAGGGTGACTCACTAAACACAGGTTTATGTCAGACTCGGTAAGATCTTGAAAGACACAGAAGTTGTTCCTTCTTTTAGGAACTTAGCAAAAAAGCATCCTTTGTAACTTTGAAAATCTCTCCACCAAATTTCATCTTTGCTGTCACTACTAACTCTCATGGTTTCCAGTTCTTTAGAAAGTAAGGGTTAGCGAGGAGAGTGAATTGATCTTTGCAGCAAGACGATCTTTTACAGACTTAAAATTGTCTCTTGGTTGTGCTGTTTGTTCCCATTTAGTGATATATTTAATTCCAACTGGATGGATTCAGTTCTACTCAGGTCTGCTGAAGGCTCAAAGAAATAACTGGTGTTGGTAGCGGTTGTTTTGGTTTGTTAAACGTATGGAGGAAAAGCAATTTTACTATTGTGTAGCCTTGGTGAATCCAGATGAGAATATGGTAATGGGATGGTAATATGGGATGGTAATTCCCATCTCTACGGAGTACCTAGATTCTTCTCTTTTTATTCCCTGGATCTGAGAAGGGATGGTGTGAAGCTGAAGCCTCAGCACCTGATGTACCCTGAGCCAGACTGTGCCTGCAGGGAGGTACGGTGAGCCCCATGCTCTCCAGGGCCCACAGGGCAGAAAGATGTCCCACACATCCACAGTGACCCTGCATATCAAACTGGACACTGAACTCTGTGGATCCCACATGAGCAGTGAATGCCAAGTATCTCTGCTCAGTAGCATTAATCATGACCTGTACTGTACCAAGATGTTGACCCTGAAAAACAGACCTGGGTCAAGGAAGTTTAAGGCAATTGCTGCTGGGGTTCAGATGCACAAGGTGCTACTGCTGGTCTGGTAATGAAGTCCTAAGGAGTGCTTTTTTTGCCAAGACCTGCTCTGCTGCCATGGCTGCCTTCTCCTCCCACAGTTATTTATGTACTGGTGTTATTGGCACAACCTTTGTTTTCTGCTTCTGAGTACATTTGAGTGAATGAGAATTCTCATATCTCAAATTTGCCACAAGTCTTATCCTTCTGTTCTTTGTCCTCCTAAGTTCATTTGGGTACCTTGGGTACTCATCTGAGGCACTTAATTTTTATATCCCTTTTTTTTATTCATGACTAGCTCCTTCTTCTGTGTGCTCTGTAAGGGCAGAGGGCGTAGAATATTCCCTCTGTAATCAGCATCCCCTCTGAAAGGGTTCTTGTGTCCATAATGCTGTACTTCTTTCTTTTTCCATTCTCCCGCCTCTTCTCAAGTTAACCATCCTTATAATTTATGTCTGGTGCTTCATAATATATGTCTGGATTAGTTCCAAATACTTCCAAATATCTACATGCCTGTGCTTATGTTGGACCAGGTGATACACATGTACACACACACACGTGAATGATAAATCACTGTCCCTAAATCTATGCATGAAAACATCTGCTACAGACATTTTCTCTGAGGTTCCAGCCAGCCTTGGTCTGAAAAAGATCCTGAGATGCTAGTGTGTGAATATCATAATTCTATTACCTACTTGGACCTTGCTGGTAGGATAATTTTGGGATGGATTTGTTCCTTACAAAATATGGGTTAATTTCACAGAACTGATGTTGTAACTAATGTGAATTTCATACAACTAATGATGTAACTAAGGTCTTTTAATTGCCAAACTATATATTGTAATTTCATTTTATGGAATAACTGCATGATATTACTCTAAAAAAACCTACACCTTTTTGTTTTTCAAGGTTAACTATGTGAGATATACTGTAGTTTTCTATGCTTTCTTGATGTAGCATTTTTGAATTCAAGATATGGAAGGCGACCCTAAGGAAGGTCTTGAGGCCTTCAGCAGACTCCAGGATGATGACTGTGATCATGCTTCTCTGATTGTTTGCAGTGTATGTTTGGAACAGCAGCTGGGTTTGTAGTATGTTCCTGTGTCGGTTTGTTATTATATTTTTGGATATGTAAGCTATCGTAATTTTAATTTAGAGGCCTATGACAAGTAACAACTAGAAATTTTTGATGCATCTGCCTTTTTGCTACACATTAGTGATGAAATCTCCAACCATTTGCAGTTTACCTCCTGAGAATAGGTGGTAACTTTATGAATGACTATGTCTAATTAGGTTGAGTCAGGATTTTGAGTAACTAAATACACTATATTCCATGTTCCTAAAATTGTATTTAATTCTCCAATAGCTGTAGATTACAGTTTTGATTAAAGATTTGATTTCACCAATAGTCAGAAAATCTAAATAGTCACCAATCTATATAAATAAAGACTATTTACATATATTAGCATAATGACCCTGGACTGATATGCTTCTCTAGCTCCATAAAGTGTACGAACTTCTGTTTCCTCACAGGGTATGGTGTGTCTAAACATATGTTAAGGGATGGCAAGCCAATGTTATAAAACACTGTGAGTGACATGACTGTGGACTGTACTGCTGCGTGTGAGAACAGGTTCGCAGATTACACAGATAAAGGAGAACAAGGTGACATTTATCTGGGCTTGAAGAAACCTCTTGAGAAAGTCCATCACAGAAGACTGAAAAGGAATGCTAGTAGATGGCCAGATACAAAGCAGAGTCACAATTGATATAGTGGGGTTGGTTAATTTAAAAAACCCCACTGAATAGGAAAAAAAGGGCATTAGGAAGACTGAAATGTTCTAAGAATTCTGTGGGGGAACAAATTTGCCAAGGACAGACAATCATTTTATGTGGTACACAGTTAAAGAAGGTGCTCAAATGGACCTCTCAGATAATAAAATGTGTCCTTTTTGTATGTTTCTTTGTTTATCTCCTTGTTTATCCCTTTATTTCTGTACTGAATATAAAATTAAATAAGAAAATAAGCAAATAGCAGAAAATATGTGTTTCAGTGGAAATTTAATTTTGCTGCTTGATCCTTAAAGATGTGTGTCACTAGCTGACACTGTTTAGAAAAATGCATCAAAAAATCTGTGCATCTGTTTTTGATAGGATGATAGTAATCTACTTAGTAAATACTGGGAAAAAATACTGTGGATTCAAACTCAGACTTCTTTGTTTCCTTAGAAGAAAGATCTATACAGTGTTTTCATGGGGAGCTCACACACACTCTTCACATCAATGATTTTGGGCTATAGAAGAGTTGAACTGTGAAAACAGAAAATCCATTCAAGTTTTCTCATGAAGTGAGAAATTTTATGGTATTAAAATGTGCTGAGCCAATCTTTGGTTCTACTAAAGTCGAGGGACAATTATAGCTTTGCCTTCAATAGTAGGAGGGTTTAGCCTTGTGTATTTATAGATCAGAAATTCTTTAAACAAACAGTGCATCATATTTACACAGTTTGCTAATCCACTTCTCTGAACCAAAACAGAATTCTACTTTCCTCTTCTGTTTGCTCCTTTCTCAAGCGAGAGCAGCATTACAGAAGTCAGCAAACAATGTCATTCTGTTCACAATAAACATGTTTTATTTTCAGAGAGAATGACTACAAAAACATCAGCCTTGCTCTGTATCTCTGACCATGCCAGAACAAAGTTTGAGAGCATCTGAATAAGCAAAAGCTTACATCCATTTCATTTTTTTCCTATTCACTAAGTCTTACTGGATACAAAAAAAAGATTTTTCCATTTAATATATTTTTTTTATCATTTCAGGTTATAGAAAAATGACATGTACTTCATCTTTGTACATAAAATAGTCTGTATCATAATACTAGAGTAATTCCATTTTTTGACACATTTTTGGCTACTCTCTAAATCTTTTTTTTTTTCTGAGATAGGATAACTGAGAACTATAATAAACCACTTATTAGTTGAGGAAGATTTAGGCTTTTGGGAAAAAAAAAAAAAGAATTTTCTCCTGGAGCAGAAATAAAAATTATTAATATTTTGTGAAGCTCTTTACCTTTTTTTTTTAAAAAAGCCTTGTCTTATTTAATCACAGAAGGAAGATTCCCACAAGAGTCCTTTAGTACTCACCTTCTTCTCTGCAGTCTCTCACTGCCTTTAGTATGACATTGAATGTAGTACATTAAGAATATTTTTTGTTGCTTACATAATTTTTATTCTAGTGAACCTTTATCAATTTACTGGCATTAGTTAATTGAATTTTGCACATATCACAAGTCAAGCCTGTGATTAAGTGATTTAAAGGTACTGAACACAATAAAATTAACTGCATTAGTTTTATTTGATTGGGCAGAGCAAGTATTTGGATATTAATCTGTAGTTCCTTTTTCCAAAGGCCCATTTTAGATTTAGATAATCATTTCCAGGAGAACCTTGTTTAATTCTCTGTCTAGAATTAAGGCAAAATTTTTACTGTTGTTATTGTCTACCTTTTTAGTTCCACATTTTATCTAGAAACATAGAATTATTCATTTTATTTTATCTTCTCTCACTTTTTTCCCCAGCAGTATCTAGGCTATCCACTTATCTTCACTCATTTAGAAGTTGATCTTGGTTTCTTGAAAATCTTAGTGTTAATCAGAATTAAATATAAGATTCTACTTGTAAAGTTATTTCCTTTCTAGGTTATGCCATGTTTGAAACTATCAAGAGAAACATACACAAGATTGATATTTAATCATTGACCTGGAAGACCTTTCTGAAGAAGTTGTGAATTTTCCACCTTATTCATTTTCACTTTTTCCTGCAGTCTTGTATAATCACTGTAGAAGCCTGGTAAGCAAGGAGTTAATGCATTGCTATGCCTCAAACGCTGATGGCCTTTCAAGTGGACAACTTGGAACAGGATGTGCCTGAAAAGGGGGGCCATAAGAAGGTGGGGGAGCACCTTTCCAGAGACAGATTTCCTGTTCAGGTCCATGGTGACTGCACAGCATACAGCACGAGCATAGAAGGTGGGCAAGGAGTGGGCAAGACCAATAGACGGGATAGAAACCTCAAAGCCTGAGACCAGTCACAAGATTGAGACCTCAAAGGCCCTGGACCCCTTTTCAGAAAAGTCCAGAATATTGGACTGTGCATGCTGACTCATTTACATGAAGAGAAAGAAACCCAATCCCAGGGCTGGGGAAGCTTACCTATAGGAAGGTACTCACACAAAGGCCGGGTGGCACCACCAGGACCCTGGGCACTCTGTCATCTAGACTGACCCTGGGCCAAGGACTGTGATGCCCTTTCCTCTGCTCTCTGATCTCCATTTCATTTTTCTCTTTCTTCTCTCTTTATTTTTGTTCTTTTATTGTTATTATAATTATTAGAAGACGGGGCAAAATATATACCAACTTCCATACCATGTGTAGTTTGCTAACAAAACTTTGTGAGCTTTTTTTTGGACCCTTTTGGCTTTCGGTGTCCTATTTTGACCATGGCCACCTACAAATCTTGGGTGTTCCTTTCCTTGTAGGAATGAGACACGACAATCACGTTTATCACTGATTTTACATAATGCAGGAATAATCTTACAGTCTTTCATTAGAAATAGTATTCCCGTAGAAACAATTTTGATAGTGAAGTATGGATATTAATGAAGAAAGCAGTGATTGACATTGATGCAGGAGAGAACAACAAAATGAGAGAAACAGAATTGCAATTATTAGTAGCTGAAGTTCAATGATAATTAAAAATATTAGCAGAATTCCCAATGAACAGGGAGTATCTCTGCCATGTGTGCGACTGAAATATTTAATATGATTTAAAAGATGAAGTGCTGAGCATCTGTGATCCCAAATCATGTATTATTCTTCTATTTGTAATCATTCATTCGGAGCCCTTCTCCTCAGCACAATCTCATTTAAATTAGAGGACTGACTTGAGCTGTTGTGTGTCTGAAGCTCTCAGTGGTATATGAGCATCCACCACAACACATTGACTCTCCTGGGACTTGTACATATTACGCATTTTGCCCTTTGGCTATTATTTGCTAAAAAAACCCTTTGAAACCTATCATCCCCTCAGTTTATAGCTTGCCCTTTTAGAGGCTTTTGTTCTGCTTCATCTTAATTCAAACTCTGGCTTTACTTCTTAGTGAAGCAGAAAAATTCCAACCTAGATCATATAAAATGCTTTATTTAATTTGGTATCGTTTCCTCATTAAACAAATTAATGTTTTGACATTGTATAAAAACAAAGCATTACTTTTTCTGGAGGTAAAATATTTAAAGAAATACTTCAAGTACTCATAGAATCATAGAATCATGGAATGGTTTGGGTTGGAAGGAACATTTAAGATCCTCTAGTTCCAACACCCCTGCCATGGACAGGGACATCTCCCACTGGATCAGGTTGCTCAATGCTCCATCCAACCTGGTGTCACTAGTCCCTTTGTTGTCCTCCATTCAAGTTACTCTCTGAATTGATAAGAGATGAAACAGTGAGTAGTTTTGGTGCTGACTGAAATGACTTTTAGGTTCAGTTGGTCTTTCTTTACTGAGTGAAAAAAAATCATCCATGCCCACAGTTTAAGTCTTTATAAATGCTCCTTCTGTGGGTTTTTCATTTGTCTATTTTCACCTAACGACTTTTATGAAATCAAAATCAGTCAATGCATTTT
The DNA here is from genome assembly GCA_013397725.1 of Rhagologus leucostigma. Lineage (NCBI taxonomy): Eukaryota > Metazoa > Chordata > Aves > Passeriformes > Rhagologus > Rhagologus leucostigma. Next base: position 2,523,024 of record VZTD01005247.1, read on the forward strand.
GCTGACAAATAATTAGAAGAACCTTTGTTATATATTCCCAATGTTATGAGCCATATGTGAGAGATTCAGTCTGCAGTTAAAAACTGCGGATACTACCAACAAGTAATGACACCGTCCTTTATTTTTATATTGCTTTTTTTTCTTAATTTCTCATCTCTCAGTGGGTAAAAAAAGTCCATTGTAACAGAAAAGTCTGCCTTCATTCAGAACCGATCATGTGGGACAAGGAATTCTGAACAAAACTGCTGCACTGTTCCTGTGCCATTACTCCTCATATGTTTCATTGCACATTAAGTTGCATTACTTGAATTTCGATAAAAGCAGCTCATTTCAATAACCCTATAGTCACCCTGCAGCGCTACTTGTTTTTTGGTACTTTGTTTTTTGGTAAGTCAGACAATTTTTCCAGTGTACACAGAGCTATGCTAATGTACTCACTTGAACAGAAAAGCCAGAGAAGGCTCCTTTAATTTGGGGGAAAGCCAGTACAGATAGTTTGAATCACCAAAGAAAATCACATTCAGAAAACATACTGCTGTGCTGGAGAATTTTTATTTCAGATAGTATTAGCCAAACATATATCTAGGCATGCCTGTATTTCTACCTGGTTACTATCAAATTCCAACAACAAATTACATGACACAATCAGAAGAAATGTAGTGAAAACTTAAATAAGATTTTGAGGTCTAGCTGTAGCGCTGTGTAAAGTGAATTAACTGAATTTAATAATTTAAAGAACTGGTTTGTTTCAGATGCACACAGATTTCTGTTCTGTGCACCTTCATTCCACATCAATGCACAATTAGATGAACTTCTTTTACAGCCTTCACAGCGTGTCCTTTCACAGTCCTCTGGCCTCCAAGACAACCAGCATTGTGTCCCACAGTGCACTACAAGAGAGATGGTAGAGTTGAAGGTGAAAGTAGGATGCAGTGAATGCATTTACGTACTTGGATGGGAGGTAGAGCAAAATTTTAGGATTATATATCCTTAAAATGCTTAACCTAAGGTGAAATAAAGCACCTTCCCTGTTTCTAAAGCTGGCACAGATAAGACTTCTCCCGGGGGACTGATGAGGCTTACTACTGCTAGACTAAAGACATTCTTTCAGTCAGATTTAGCAAGCTGTTAGTAACCTGAAAACTTCACAACTGTCATTTTGTATGAACCATTTCCTTCTACAAAAGGAAATGTAAGTGTTATGATACGAGAGCTGGAAAATATTCAAAACCCTATCTGCTTACACATGTCAAGGTCTCTATTCCAGAACAAAAAGAGGCTGTGCAAAACTGAGATACAATTGATGAATTTCTTATTGAAATAGACTGTCAGGCTCTTAACAGCAACAAATAAATAAATAAATTTTATATGAAAAGAGCTATATTCATTAAAGGACAAAATCCTGCTTTAGAGTCCTGGGCATATAAAATTTAGCAGACCAGCAATTTCAGTGTTCAAAAACATAAAGCAGTTTTGGTGAGATATATTTAACTGACACCAAAAAGCTTATTTACTTCTCTGTTTGGGCTTCAATTACTTCACGTGAAAGGGAGGAGAAATAAGATTTTATGCAGCACATAACGCCTGTCATACAGGAAACAGACTGATTCTAATGAAATTTCCTTAATATTGCAGGTAGCCCAATTCCAATTGAAATTTGCATCTATCAAAGAACTCATTTTTTATTAAGTGTTCTATAGGTTCATTTTTGTAGACTGTAAAGCAGCATGGCTGTTTCGCAAAAAGGTTGAAGCCTAGATGCCAGACAACTTTATCAAGGTGTGAAAAATCTCTAGTGTGGTAAATGAGCTAGTCTGGAGATTTTGCCTCCCTGGCTAGATTAATTCAATTATTTGGACAGATTAGATACTCCTGTGCTATATTTCACTTGCCTGAACAGATGGCAAGAGTAAAGTGCAATACTTTAATTGCCCTCCCTGATGATCTGCTTCTTTGTCCAGGCAGTAAATGTCTTAACTCTACAAGTAAAGTTGATCCTGCCTTGCAAAAGTGTTGAGAGCCTGGATATAGCAAATGTTCTCAGCACCTGTGTTGAGATCATAGCTGTTCTTAGATTTCTTTATGCTGAAGGAAAAAGTTTAGACCCTCCAAAGGGCAATTCAAGTCTTTGATAAGCTTAAATATCCTTTCACTGAGCTTATGTTCGTCTGTGCATTGCACAATATGATCATGCTTAAACCCCTCAGAGAGGTAACCTCTCAGAGACTTGTCCAGATCACAGGACCCAGGCCTTCCAGGGATGCAAATGTAAATATGAGATTTTGTTGGGCATCCAGATGTATTTTCAAGAAAGGTGAAAAACTGCCTTGCAGACAGTGTCTGTCTGTACGTCTTTTATGCCTAATTATAATTTAAAATTTGACCTACTTGCTATAAAATATTAATTTACTTACAGTTGTTTCTGGATAAAGGTGATTTATCTTTACAGAGCTGCAAGAATATGTTCGTGGGTACATTGGATTAATTACCTTCTTGATTGTAGTACATATTTATAGATGGAAAGGCAGAGGATTTGAGAAAGGTCTAGTGATAAGGAAATCATTGATTCTATTTCAGTTGTTCATCAGAGGGCTCAAAAGTAATTTGTTTAAAACAAAGCTCATCAGATCTCTGCATATTCTAGTCCTCAGGAAGTTTCTCTTTGTCAGATCCAGGTTGTGCAAAGAAATTCTCTGTTGAAGGGATTGGGTTGCATCCGTCTCCATGTAATTTGTGAAACCTTAAGGTGCATCTTTCTCCTCTCAAGAGAGGGTAATTTCACTTAGTCTGGTCACCTCCTTTTGGAGGATACATCTGCATCTATTATAAGTCTTGAAGGAAGGCAGCAAACAAAATGAGAAAGAACATATAAATAATGTATTAACTACCACATGGAACTATAAAATCCTCTTCTTTTAAATAGCATTAACTTTTTCTCTTAAAGAAGGATGGAAGGGGTAAGAACATACAATGTTTAACGATATAAAACTAAACTATAGTGAGAAAATACCATATTCCACAGATCTTATTGGTGGAATCACTTTTATGGATAGGAAAAAATTTCAGCATGACAAACTTCTTGCAGAAAATTAATGAACTGAATTTAAAATATTTTTGTGGAAATTTGTTTGTTTCAAATGATGTATTAGAATAATTTTAATATGATCCAACAATGTTTTAATGATGTTTATATTTGACAGGTTAAAGTTTTAAGTGTTACTAAAGCTATATATTTTATTTTTTAAATTTGAAATTAGTATGTTTCACCATGGCGACAGTTGAGCAGCAGAACAGGTACTCCAGGAGTTTGTGTAGGCTCCTTCTATAGATGTTTTCATGACTGGAGTGGAGAAAGACCTGAGCAGCCAGTTCTGACCCCAGAGCTGGCTTTGCTTTGATCAGGAGGTTGAACAAGAGACCTTATGAGGTTTCTCCCAGACTAAATTATCCTGGACGCATACAGAATTTTTTGGGGAGGATGGGCTTGGACTGAAAGGAGGAGTGACCCTTTTAACGAGAGAGAAGAGTGGTTGTACTGAGCTTTGTCTTGGCACAGGTGATGAGTCAGCTGAGCTTGTGAGTCTGGATTACTCAGGCAGAGTAAGATCAGTGATATAGTGGGTATCTGCTGTAGAGAACTTGGTGAGAAAGGAAAGGGTCTTCCTGAAGAATCTTTTCCCTGACGAATAGGCAAAGAGCGGGATCCTAAGCCACGATTTTAGAAAAACAGACTTTGTACTGTTCCTGTATTTTCTTGGAAGGATCCCATGAGAGATAGCCCTGGAGAGAAGAGTCTAAATGAGCTGATATTCAACATCACCTGGTCCAACTTAAGAATGGTCTGTACTGATGAGCAGGAAGCCAAGTAAATTTGTCATGAGACTTGCATAGATGAACAAAGGATTTGTGACAAAATTCAGACATAAAAATGAAGTGTAAAAGAGGTGGAAACTGGGACAGATGACCTGGAGGGAATAGAAAAACATTGTCTGAGGCTAAGATGATGAATGCTTTCCTTGAGTTTGTCTTTACTTGTAAGATTGGTTCTCATGAATATGAGATCTCTGAGACAAGAGAGAAAGTCTGAAGCAAGGAAGACACCCTCATGGAGAAGTATCTGAGCAGGGAACTTTTTAACACACCGGACAGACATAAGTCCAAGGGACCTGACGGGATGCACCCACAAGTGCTGAGGGAGACAACCGGCACTGAGACACCATTGTCATCTATGAAAGGTCACTGTGACTTGGAAAGACTGCTGAGGACTGGAAGAAAGAAAATGTTGTCCCTGCTTCCAGAAGGCAAAGAATGCGGATTCAGGGAAATATAGACCTGGCAGCTTCACCTCATCCTTGGGAATGTGATGGAGCAAAACCTCCTGGAAATAATTTCCAGACCCATAAAGAAAAGAAAGGTTACTGGAGAGTCATCAGTATGGATTTACAAAGGAGATATCTTGCCAAATCAGCCTGATAGTTTTCTGTGATGAGATTGTCTTGGTGCATGAGAAGGGAACAATGAATACTGTTTATCTTGACTAGCAAGGATTTTGACACCATATTCAGTAACAATCATCATAGGTAAACTGAAAAAGTACAAGTTAGAAAAAGAGATAGTGAGGTGAATTAAAAACTGTCTGAATTGCTGGCATCAAAGCTTTGTAATCAGCAGCAGTCAGACCAGTTTCCTCCTCTCACAGGGATTAGATTCAGGGTTCCCTGGGGCCTCAGTGAACAACAAGGTTATACAAAAAATGAAAGAAACAAAGGCATTCGGATAAGGAGGAAGAAAAATCTTTCTTTTTTCGTATGAAATGCAAATCTAGTGCTGCACAATATTCAAGTAGCTCAAAAAGTCATGATCTTGATTGCTAACTAATTTGTTTATATCATAATGACAGCATGATAAACACATATACCGGGATGCATTTCTGAAAAAGATAGATGAATTCAACCAAATCAGAAAAACTTTTCTTGAGGAAGTGTGGAGAATTTAAAAGGAACTTAGAAAATTCTATAAAAATAGTGTTCTGCTTTTAGCTGAATTATATGGTTTAACAAAGAATTTATGTCATTGGAAGCAAAACCTGATTTCCTTTTACAGAAAATATTGATGTTTATACGTGTAACATTTTCTTAAAGGAAAAAAACCCAAGTAAACAATTCAACAAATACTTCAATTCTGAAAATAACCAAAGAAGATAAAATTTCTTTCTTTTGTTTCATCAAACAATGATAGTTAAATTCAGGAAACTGTTCCAACTCTTACCTTCTACAATTTTTATATTTCACGAATAATATTACTGGAGATAAATAACCCAAATAAATTAACCAGAAAACCTACACAATAGCACTAACAGTCTTGTGTAAACCCTTCAGAATGTAATTGCATGTTTCAAAAGGAAAAAAAAACCTGAACAAAAAAATAACTACATAATAAAAGCTCTTCTAATGTAGATAAAATAAATCTATAGTTATCATGAGTATTAGCAGAGCTCCCACCTGGCATATTAACTTTCTGTACATATGAATCAACAGTGGTTTCACCCTTAATTAAAGTAGGTATTGCAAAAGACTTGGCACTTTTCTCATTTGTTCCTTTTATCTTATTCCATGTATTTTCTGCTGAAATATGGTGTTTATACAGCTACAGAATTTTTGCCAGCAACATTTCTTAGATCTTCTAATAACCCCTTGAGCCTGAATATGCCTTTCTTTTACAATCTACCAACTCCTGAAGTTTTAACGCATGTTTTGCCTTATTCAAAGCCTTTTTCCTTTCTTCAAATGCTTCATACAATTTCCTACCAAAGCTCTAGAGGGTTGCTATTTTTCTTAAATGTTACAGGAAAAGTAGTTGATATATATACCACAGAGTCCCCTTACAATCAGTAGCAGGAAACACAAAATTCCCAAAAGAAAGAGCAGAGAAAATAGCAATTTTGATTTAGAAAATGGAAAAAGAAAAAAAACCTACAATCAGACTGAACCTTCCTCCTGAAAGCTTTTTATTTCTTTGTTTTATTGTTTTTTCTATTTATATTTATCAGAGGGTAGTATCAAAGAAGAGGAATAGTATTTCATCATAAAAATGTTCCAGTTTTGATCTTAAACATTTATGATTCTGTCAGATTTACAAAGAGTGGTGTTTAACCATCAAACTGCTTCCCAGGGAGAGAGATTTGAAAACATCTTACTGGTCACACAAGGCACTTGTATTACACTTCTATCATTTTCTTTCATGTCTCTTCTTCAATAAACTGTTTACAAGTAGTTTAACTTCTGATATCTATGCTTTAGTTTTCTAGACTGTTAGTCATTAGAAAAAAAAATGTCACAAGTATCACATAACTTATGCCAGACACCTTAACTAATCAGACAAACAAAAATGCCAGTTTATTTCCCCCGAATCCTTATGTAGGGTTTCTAATTTGATTAGCTCAGGTGTAAAACTAGAGGAGATAAATTCCAGCCTCTGAGAACTGCTGCAGAAGGTCATGCCTTCTTTCTTTTTCAAACCTGTTTTCTCTATCCAGAGACTTTTTTTACCCTGAAAATTCCCCTTAACCACTGAATTTTCCTTGATTATGATGATTTCTAACTACCTCTCAAGAAAGAATCAATTTTAAGCCCAAAACACAGGTGTTATCTGCCAGGCATCAATTAGATATTTGGTATCTAATTTGGCGATTGGAAGATCTGTAACATTCCACAAAGCCAGATTATTTTCTATTCAGTATCTTATTTACAACAGTTTGAAATAGACTTGTCAATGATTGAACAGAAATTATAGGATATAATTTCAGTCAGCTATTGATGTTTTTATCTGATCTAGATACCAAAATTTTCTTTAGAACCAACAAAAAAAGTTACTGTATAATTAATTTGATCTGTTTATGATGTGTGCCTTAGAGTCGTGTTCTAACTATCCCTTTTCTCCCTTTTTTTACTTTAAAATGACCTTGGGTGACCAGTTCGGACAGAGATGTCTCCACTGCATAAAATCCTCTGGTGCTTTGTCATATAGAGCAACATCTTACTGCTATTGCCTTCCACTGCTAGACTCCGTTGTGTGACTGTGGTTGTCTCTTGCCTTCACTTGCAAGCTCTTCAGAGCAGTGTAAAACAGAGCACAATGGATGACAGGTTATATCGGGTGCCAATGTCCAATACTGCATTATGTGATAAATACCAACTGTAGCAAAAAAACATAATAAAAGTATTATTATAGGTAGAACAGAAAATGATCACGCATTTGGACTACTTTTTGAAAACTGAAACACTTATTCATATATGAAATCCACTCATAATAAAAAAGAAGGGATTACTACCAAAATAATCAACTCATATGTTAATATCATCACATATACTTAAGTTACAATCCATCATATTCTGATTAGTAGTTTTCCTAAATGTTATAAACTACAGCTACAGAATTCTTAATCTAACAGCATGGAGTCCTGCAGTTTCTGAAGGGTGATATTTAATTTGCTGTAGTGAAAGGATTATAATATTTCTCTAATTCCCAGGTAGCTATATTTTCATGCAATTAGCTTCAGTGTCTTTCTCCACTCCTAGAGTTACCAAGTAAATCTCTTTAAAAAGAGGATAAACTGATGCATCCAACCATTAATGACAAATGCGTACATTTTTATTAACATAAAACCTGGTCATTCTATGGAAAAAGAAAAGCCAGAGTGACTTTTTCATTATGATTTTAGTCTGTTAATGGTCTAAATTTTACACTGAAAAAGAAAGCTGTGAAAGCTGTGAAAGTGAAGCTCAACAAAAACACATGAATCCTGTTGCTTTAGAGATCCAGCCTAACGCTTTTAAAAAGAGTAAATAATATAGCTGGTAGGTTCCAGTTCTTTTCACATACAGGCTGACAGAGAGGAAGAAAAGATGCAGGACAGAATGGCAGATTTTTAATATCTAAAAACATTTCCAGGGCTGGCATGGAAGGTATGTCTTGCAGGACAAAAATATCCAGATGAATTTATTATATATTACATTGCTGATTGTAACTACAATCTTCATGGTCTCAGGTGTAATGGCCTCCTCTTTAATAAACCCATCAAAAAGACTCAAAAACACAAGGCCAGTGAGAAAGGGAAAAAGTTGCTATGTTTGACACCGAAGACCGTGTCTTATATCAGCTGACAGTGAGAAAAAAAGGGAACACATGCCTGAAAAAAGGCAGTTACTTAGCTGCTTGATGGAAAAAGATACCAGAGGAGTATTTAATTCATGTTTAATATAATATCTATATATATATTGAAAACACTACCTCCTTCAATTAAATCTTGTTACATCAGGTTAGATAAGATAAATTTGTGTTTTCTTTGTTTTCATAAAATACTCACTTTGCATTGTTTGTTTGATTGCATTATTTGGTCTATGATGGTCTGCCAAATAATTTCTAGTCATTTAATATAAATATTTAACAGCATTTTATTGTTATAGGCACACAGATACATTGACAAGAAAAACCTCACAAGCTTTATACAAGACCTTTTTTTTAATCTGTTAGCAGCTATAGGCTCAATGCTGATAAAATCACACATATTAACTATAGTCTGAGATTCATAACAGACAATGTAGACAAAAATCAATATTAGTAGCCAAATGATACCATATCTATTCCCTAGTAGGGATGTGTGCAATGAAAGGTTTTATATTTGGTGTAAACACACTGAATCTTCCGAAGTTTAGAAACAGGCGCAGAAACTTCCAGTGAACTCTCACTGGATCTCTTTTACACAGGAATTTACCTTAAGATCCAATATCATATCAAATGACGGGAATCCTCCTTGACAGAGCAAACCATAAAATATTTTTGCATTTCTTTCTGAGTTCAGTCCTATTTTTCAATATTATTTTCAGAAAAGAGCTCCAGAACAGAAGAGACCATAGCATCCAGATTTTGATTTCCATGATGCCAATCATTTAATTGTTCTTCCAAGAAATTCTCCCTTAGTGCACTCCAGAATTCTCATTTCTTTCTCTTAGCAACACTTCATATAGATCTTGTATTCCATCAATCATTGATTAAGAATCTTAAACATTTTAATTTTATCATCTACCAGTGCTTTTTAGAATAAGAACTTTGTTTGCTTTAAACATCTAAATCACACTATAGAATTTCTGATTACTGCTATCTATCTGGTCACATGTTCCTGTTGATCACAAACTGAATCTAGACATTTACCCAAACATACGGAAAGATACCTACACTATGGATGTCTAAATTTGTGAGATGAATCCCTCTCCTCCTGTCTGGCCTTGTGTCAATCATCACGAATATTTCAAAAAGGAATCTTTCATTGGGTTTTGTCATTTGATCAATAGTGAAATCTACTGCAATCTATGGCGTTCACAAAATTCCTGATATATTTCAGGAATTCTTACCACCTCTGCCTGGTTCCTCCATTTGGCAGGCCATTGAGGGGCTCAGGCTCCCAGTACATCTCTTTGAAAGATATCAGAAGGAGAGGATGTTAGGAGCCTTGAAATTTCCTATACGTAGCTTAATTTCCAGCACAGATACAGCTTCTTTTTGACTTGCTGGTTCTGAGGCAGTCAATAGTTTCTTAGAACTGAGAAGGCAGCAGCAATTAACTTTAGTTGGAAGCTTTGAAATAGCTTGCCTTTGTTCTGAATTAGAGTAAAATTATATTATGAAGATTGAAATTTTATTCCTTATAAACATGGAGTTGCTAATCACGTCAAAGCTCTATTTAAAATATAATTTGTTCAGTTGAGCTCATGTTAGTACATGATTAAAAATGCTTGTATAACTAATCTATTCTCTTCTTTATATTATCGTCCAAAATTTATATAAAATTTGCCAGCAAATATTTTATTCTTCAATTCAAAATTATTGATAAAAATATTGACCCAGTTAGTTTTCAATATAAAAAAGAATCTGACCATAATCATAATAGATATTCTCAAAACACAATAATTTCTAAATGAAAGCTTTTGATCTATCATTAAAACAGCTTTGTTTGTTTTAAATACACTTATTCTAGGCTCATTGGTTTTGTGTAGAAGTGTTCTTGTTATCAGAATTTTCAGAACTCAGTATTATGAGTCACAGAATTTAAGGTATTACAGCAATACCATTGAATATGCTGTGGCAAGGACTCTGGAACTTCACTTATAAATACAAAATTCAAGTTTGTTCTTTATTCACAGCTGTGGTGCAGCTCAGTATGAAGGCTGTGTCTGTGTGTGTCTGCCTTTAAGTGGTGAATTCCCTGGGTTGTCAGGAAGTCCTGTGCTACGCATTTTCATAGATGAGACAATGCGTTGACTTGAAACCAGGTGACTGCAGTGACTGAAACCCCAGCCACCTTCACAACAAAGTATTTGACTTATCAGTGCAGGAACACTCCTTTTGGAACTTTCAGAGTGTCCTGTAAATTCTTCTCAGGCAGCTCCTGCTGTGCTTAAACCAACTGATATTCTTAAAAGTGTTGATTGACATCCTGGTGGGGAACCTGACCCCTATCGGCCTCTCCACTCAAGTGCTTTCTGCTGCAAAATGATCAGATTGTGCACAGAAAAGACATTTGTAAATGGTCTGTAGAAACTGTTCCTGAAGATGTAGAAATTGTCACGAGGATAGCCTCTTGTGCTTTGCTAAGATAATTAAGAGATTTCTTGAATTGTAGATTAAGATATTCAACAGTGATGATTTGTGCTTATTCTTGAGTAGTAGGACTACAGTCCAGCTAGATTTTAAGGAGTGAGCAGAAGAGCAAGTCTAGGTAAATCTCACCTATTCCACTTGAAGGGACTGTTGTAAGGATCCTCACAGAAACTCTTGCCACCATTGTCATGGTTTAGGAATGGTACTCCCCCATTTAGTTCTCCCAGAGACTCCAAACCACACTACTGCTAGCTTGCTCCCCTCTTCCCCTCCCATTTCCCTCTCCATAAGGCTGGAGATAAGAATTGGGGGCACAAAAGGTGAAATCACGGAGCAAGAAAATGAAAAGTAACAACAACAATATTAACAACCAAAGTATACAAAAGAGAGAGAGATGATGCACATGCAACAATATCCATATGGACCCGGAGACAATGCCGCCACATTTTTTGACTGGAAGCCATGCCTTTCTCCTTAGAAGCCAGAGCGCCTTCCCCCTGCTCCCAGCAATGATGTAAGATGGTGCAGAATAACCTCCAGGTCCTGGCCAAAGCTAGGACACCACCCAGACAGCAACAGACCATCAACAGACAATCTTGTTCGATTTCCAATATGATCCGTCTGCTATTCCAAGATATCAAAAATTATTTCTTTTAACAAATCCTCTTTCTGTGAGGAGGAAAATTAAAAAAAAAGAAGCTTCTCCAGATTTATTTTTAAATTAAAAATTTTATACAGTACACATACATATTCATCTATATAGCTACATAATCATTAAAATTCCATTAACACTTCTTAATGACTTATCCATTCCAGCCTTTAGCTTTTCCTGGCATTTTTACAGGATTTTTGCTAAAAGTGCATGACTCATACTTATCCAAACAGCCTTTTTCCCTTTTCCAGAAGTAATGACAGGACATGTGATTTTAAAATCAGAAATTCCTAAAAATTCCTCGATTTGTAGAACATTAACTCCTAATCACTGAAAGATCTCCGCAGATTTTGCATGACTTCAGACAGCTACCCAGAAGATGTGTGTTGGCATCACACTGTTTCCTCTATCAGCCCTGGCTTCTGTATAGTCAGAATCCAGTGAGGGTCTTCTCTGGAAGTTTTGTAAGCATTTTTCAGGCAAGAAACGGTGTTTTTGTTCTTTCCTTGTACCAAAAAACCAAAAACATAGTAGTGTCCTGTCCTGTTTGATACCCAGTTTTCTCTTTTTTTTAATGTATAAAAATAAGTTACAATAATAATGAAAATATTTTTGAAGAAAATTAAAAAGCAACCCCAAATCCCTACATTTTGATACACATTTTAATACACATTTTAATACACATTTTGATACAAATACAAGTCTAAGTCCATTTCCTACAACAAAAGAAACTGTCTTGTTAAGGAAAACTTAATAAGTACTTCATAAATAATTTTTCTGAATATAAAAAAAGTAATAGAAGGGTTTTTTATTGCAGCTAAACTCAAAGTGAAAAGAGTTAAAAGGATTTTTTAATTAAAGAAAAAGCTGTGAGAACCCATCAAAATAATTTTTTTTGTAACATTCCATTATTATTAAAATGCATTCAGCCTTCTAAATTTGAATCTTATAATCCTTGAATGAGATAAGATGCTGCTTCCCTTGAGCCCATAGGAACACAAATCTGAACAAGTATCATAGAATTTAATAAGCTTAAAGCAAAGAAGTTATCAATGCAATTTTGATTCAAATTGGAAATCTCACTGGAAACCAGAAAAGCTTAGCATGGTTTCTGTATCTGGTTTCTTAAATATCAACTTATTACAAATAAGAAACCTTGTCAATAAACCTTGTAAATACTTCCCAAATTCTCTTTTTCCCCCATTGTTACAAAAAACAGTGATTGTGAACTCTGGTGTTACAAGGTTTGGTCCAAAGAAAAACCATTTTCAATAATGTATGAGAATAGCATCGTAGCTTGCTTTAAAGATTAGTAGTCTTAGACTGTGCTGACAACAGAGACAACTAAACAACAACAACAAAAAAAGTTTCCATAGCTTATAGGCTTTCACCTAAGGTCTTTCCAATCAATTACTTCCATTTAGTGCTGACCAGTTTTCAACACCAATGAAAATTGTCTCATCAATCTATAGACGTAATGGTTTGTAAGAAAAACGTGACTGGTGTGACACTAAATCCATTGTTCAGGAACTAACAATGTTCTTACACTGTACTGTAGATGGCACTAATTATTCCCAAATTCTTGTAGGACTATTCCCATGATCAGTAATGGCCAATTAACAATGACTTTCTCACTGGCTGGTCCTGTTATGCAGAAGTCTCCACATCTTAGGCTCTTCACTGATCTTCCTTTCAATGAAAACTGCATAATATGTGATAATTCCTGGGCTGGCTGTCTTCTGAAATGCTCCATTCCTAAATAAAATGTGTAACTATTAAGTATGAAAACATGATAAATGATGTATGGAGTAAAATCAGCCTTAAATGTCAAATGTTCATATTTCTGACTAGTTTTGTGTATGCACAAATTTGCTTAGCATGTTATCATTGTTTTTTAATTGCTGTCTGGGTTTCAAATTTAGGTCTCATTAAAACAGTATTTTTACGTGGAGAAAAACCATGCTCTGTGTCCTTGACTCTGTCTTTCTGAAACGGCATTTACCTTACCTCAGTAGAGAGATGAAGACTGATGGTGGGAAGAAGGTTGCTAAGGGAGTTTAGACAGATCTAGCTATCATGACACTTGATATAGAAATAATCTGGGGAAAAGAAGGAAGAAAAGAAAACCCAGAAGAAAATCTGTAATAGATGTCTTATTGGAGGAACTTCCCACAAGCACAGCTCACTGTAAACAATGAACTCTCATCAACATGTCCTTGGAGACAGATCATTGTGATCAGAACATTAAATAAAAATCTTCCTGAAAAAGTGTATTAAATAAAACAAAAAAATTAAATCCATAATAGCTGTAACCCCTATCAGCTCCATGCAGTTAGACCTTTGTTCTTCAGAAGAATTTAACAAAAGCAGTGCAACCTGATGCTTCCACACTATAAGACCACAAACTTTTTGAAATCTGGGAAAGTCTGTGGCTGCAAACTATGCAAGATATATAAAATTACTGTCATAAAGACAATGCTGGCACTGTTTATAGTTGCTGGGTTTTATTTTCATTCTTAAAATCAAAAAGCTATTTTCCCAGACACAAGTACTCTATCAAGAGAATTCACATTCCAGGTCTAAAAATTCACTTTGTCATGTATTATCTTCTGCACATTTTCTGTCTTGACTGAATAGGTCTAGTAATAAAGAAAAGGACTTAAGCAGCAACCAAGAGAAAAAGCTGGCCAATTTTAATAATTGAATGGATTAAACCTCACTCACTTCATGAAAGGAAAAGGAGATTTTCATGAAGGGGGAACTACAGCTTCTTTATTTATTCATGGTGATTTGTGTGATATGACTATCAGAATGTGGTCAAGCTTCACAGATACTGCTGTCTTTTAGCCAAGAGAGAATTTGCTATTGGGGACATCTGTAACAGAACCTGGCTCAAAAAATTTAATATTGAAAAAAAATCAGGTTCAATAAAATAAATTACCCACAGGCTAATATGCAGGCAGCATTTAATTTAACACCATTTTTTTTCTGATCCCAAACCACTTCCATACACTACCTCATAGTAGTGACACATACCTGAATTTCAAGAAGGACACATAAAACACAAGGAGGAGGGTTTCAGGTAAACCCTGAAAAACACTGAGAGACATTTTGAAGAACAGTTTAGGTGATGCTTTGTGTTTTGCTGCAGGAAATCAGGCCTCAACGTGGTAGCAGGAGCGAATGAAGGAAATAGGTGAGTCTTTGAGAATTTATGATTTTCAAACTATGTTGAAAATAAAGCTAAATATACTTTGAAAATATTGTCTTTATCCTGTTGATGTTTGTCAGGTTAAAAAAAAGAGTTTTCACACTGAAAGAACAGATGGCTTTCATTTTCTGTCCTTGCTTTTCTTAGAGAAGCACAGACAAGAGGTATGTACACTTGAGCTAAAAATAGTTATTTTTTAATATCATAATCAAAGGTCCACAGGAAACAATTTATGGGTGATTAAGCTTCTGAGCAATGGAGTAGATTTCCTTTAAGCTAACACTGGGGATTGAAACATGACCCTGGACTAAATGGAAGCATGAAGGAAAAAAGGGCGTGTAAATAAACATTGAAGCTCTTCATCAGTGTGCATCAGTGGGCATATTGAACATTCAGGGTTAGCAGCAATAATTAATTTCCTACATCTTACATTTGATCATACATTTCCCAAGTTAAAGGCTTGATTATGGAACATACAGGAAAGACAACTGCATTGCTGTGGCTGCAATAAGCCAATTTGTCAACCTTACTTAAGGTCAAGAACGTAAGAACCGGAAACGAACAAGAATCTATAAAAATTGTTTCAATTTTCTAAATTTCAAGAATAAAAATATTCAACACAGTCATTTTCACATGATGGCCCTGCAAAAATGCCTTATAGCTAATACCCTATTCTGTAACTCTGGTAAAGCCAGGAGGCCTAAACTCACAAGAAGATCCAACATTTTTCATGCTGATATAAAAAGATGCTGAAAGCTGAATGCACATAGTTCTGAAAGCATCAGTCTTAAATAGTGAGAATTTTATGCTGCAGAATGCCCTAGAATTATTCTGTATACTAAATAAAGAAGAAAACCAGAATGAAATATAAAAAACTATGTGTGTCTCTCCCAGAACATGTTATTATTCTGAACTGCAAAGGTAAGCATTTCAGGAGAAAGGGTGGATTTTATTGTTTCAAACATATTCATAGTAGTTGAAGGGTTCATTTGGGAGATGGCCAGAGATGGTCATTGTTCTAGGTTACAATGTAAGATGTAACCAAAAGCATGTATTCTATTATCATCTTCACAAGCTGTTAAAGCAGGTGTGGCACTACTCGTTATCTCCTACCGTGACTCATCCCTGATAACTCCCTCTGGGAGTTATCTCTGTTTAATGGGCAATCAAGTACCCACCCCATGACTCATAGAATTACATCAGCCCATTGTGAGATGCTTTGCCCAGGGGGGAGGAGCCAAACCTTCCCACCTGGATGTAATCCAGGGTTTGGAACAGCACAAGCAGTCCTACCTACTGTATTCCCAGAGGATATGAGCTACACTAGTGGACCTTCTGGTGAAGATCAGACCCTTCTACAGGATCACTGCTTCAACAGGACCACTTCATCTGGACTGCTACCACCACCCTGACTAACAGGGTGTCAGGTTGTATCCTGAGTCTGTTAGTTTTCTTGTACTATTGACTTTATTTTTAATTTTCCTATTAAATTGTAGTTCTGATTTCAAGTCTCTCACTGGTTTGCTTTCAAACTAGTGCAGCCATTAACTGTAGTTTATATTTTGAATGCTACCGAAAAATATCAGGCTAAGTAATAATCTGGATAATCATTGAGCTGGGAAGATGCTGGGTCACTGCATAGAGCAGAGTGGAAGATGAATGGGTCCAGGGAGAAAGAGAGCACAGAGAGGGAGGCTGTACTTGTAGCCCACTAATGAGTGATGCCTTTAAGAGAGTAATTTTCTGCTTTGAACTAAGAGGCAGAATGAGCAGCCTGCCAAGAGCCCTGATTACAGAGCAAAACAAAAGCAGTCCAAGAAGGGAGCTCAAGGTCTCAGTCTCTTATTGCCTAGGCTGACTAAGTCCCGAACACTTCCCTCCCCACTTGGGTGCTTTCCATTTGGCTGTGCCAGCACATTTCCAGTTCAGACTCTTGATGAGGGATGAAACCATGCTTAGATTTGACTCCTGTGCTAGATTTGGCTCCCTCTGTAGTCATCCAATTTTATCCCAGAAATCCTTGCATTTGCTGCCATCCCATTTCCATCCATATCCCCAAATACTCTGGTTCATGGCTTAAAATAATTTCTCTTGTGTGCTGCACCTTAAATCTGATAGTATATCTGGAGCTGGAAAACAGGAAACAATTACTCTGTCTCCATGTCACATGTGTATCATAGAGAGTCCTGAGAGGGGTGGAAGGTGATGTGGATGTGGCCAGTCTGCCTCAGATGCTGCTAGCTGTAAGCAGTGTGAACATGAGTTTAAACATGATTCATGTCACTTTTCTGTTTCATTTAGGAGTACGGATGTAAGAAAAGATCCCTTTGCTTCTTCTTTGGCAAGTTTTTTCACTGTTCGTTTGCTTCCTTGTTGCGCTAATAAATGCGGCAGTGCTACAGTTTACTGTAATTTGCAGTTTGCCACAACCATCCATTTAGAACAGCACATTATGCTGGCAGTAGAGCAGATGAGTGACAAACAAAAGTGTCTAAGTAAAAACAAAGGGACAGGAAGAATATGAGCATTGTAGGGCAATTTTAACAGTGGCTGCCTTGAAGGTGGTACTCTGAGGAATGTAATACACGACTGGAACAAGTTTAAATTTGCCCTTGTAATGTTGGATGGTTTTCGAAATCCCTAAAACAGTAAAAAAGTACAATGGTAATCCTAGCTACAAGCTGGAAAAAGATAATACTGATTCAGATCAGCTCCTGTTTGGACTTGATAGAAATTTAAGACTTACCCAGAATGCAGAAAAGAATAAAGCAAGATGCTGGAAGAAAAACAAGACAGTGTTGTAATAGAGAGGATTAAATGAGAAATATGGATTGCAGCAACAGAAGCACATGAAAGAAAAAACTGTTTAGAAGGAGATATCTGTTTTCAAGAAAAACAATATAAGTGACTAATTAGACTGGGGAAAAAATCACTTAACTAAAGATTTTTCAGCTGCTCAGCAAAGCTGCTGCATTTGAACAGAAAATCAGGCAAAAAATGTAGACCAATATTAAAACTATCCGAAAAGAACAAAAGTACACATATGGCACTAAACGTTTATGACTAGTTTGTACAGATTATGAAAACATTTAAGAAATAGCTACACTAGCATCTTGAGTTAAAGAGAAACAGTTTAATTAATATAAGTGCAGACTAAAAATACTACAATAGTTTTGCTGGAGGAAGGGTCAGCCTTTTCACAGTTATATTTGTTACCTAATTACAATCATATTTGATCTTGAAAAAAACTCAGAAAACCAAACAATAATGAACAATTTGATTTTATCCGATTTGGCTGTTAATACAAAGCGACGTAGTTTAACCCCAGCAATCAACTTAAGCCCCACACAGCCACTCGCTCATTCCCCTCAGTCAGGACTGGGGAGAGAATCAGAAGAGTAAAAATGGGAAAACTCATGGGTTGAGATAAAGTCAGTATAATAGGTAAAGCCAAGGCCACACATGCCAGCAAAATAGAAGAAAGAATTCACTCACCATTTCCCTTCGGCAGGCAGGTCTTCAGCCAGGATGCTGTCACTCTGAATGTCCCCCCTTTTTTATTTTTCCCCCAGCTTTATATGTTGAGCGTGATGCCATGTGATGTGGGTTAGCCCTTGGCTCATTTGGGGTCAGCTGTCCTGGCTGTGTCCCCTCCCAGCTCCTTGTGCACCCCCAGCCCCGTCCCGGTGAAGTGTGATGAGAGACAGAAAAGGCCTTGACCCTGTTCATGTGTTCCTCAACAACAGCTCAAACATCTCTGTGTTACTAACACTGCTTCCAGCAAAATCCAAAACATAGCCTATCACAGGTACTATGAAGAAAAGTAACTCTATTCCAGCACAAAAACAGCACACAAAGATCCTGTGAAATTACATAGTGATGCAAATGAAGGTTCAGGACATGGACAAACTCCACAAATAAATGTGTACTTGAGTCACTAAGAGAAAGGGAAAAGAAGAATTTTACCATTGTTGTGTAAAGGAATTGTTAATTAATGAGTCTGGTACATGAGAAGGACCTGGACTGAGTAAGTGGTATTTATGCATCTGCGGAGAGGTGAAACAGTCCTTCAACTAGTGAGAAACATTCCAAGCATGCTTTTGAATAAGGAAGAAATAATTATGAAAGGAAGTATAAGAAAGATTAAATATACTTAGGCTTCCTGGTAAGTTCAGCTATGGCAAACAGCTACAAAATTAACATACTCCACCAAGAAAGTGCTTTCTCTAGTAAGTGCAACTTGAAACATAATGTAACCTGGGGGAGGAATTCTCAATTGCAAGACTGTCAGAAAAACTAGCTCATTTTAGGAAGAGAGAGCTTTCTCATTTAAAATTTCAGATAAAAAATATCAAGAATAATTTTTCGCTCTCTATTTTTTTCATCTTTTTCTTTTGTAAGAGTTTACAATTCTTATCTTAAGTATAGTAAAAATAATATTGTTTTGTCTTTTTTCATACGAAAGACTTTGTCAAGGACACATAGATAAGTAATTTGATATTTTCAGTGGCAGTGGAACCCTAAAGATGCTGTAAACACAGAAGTTTTGTATAAAGAAATAATATCCACCACATGATGAAACAAATCTTTTTTGGAACTCACAAAACAATTTATTTTACAATTGATTTAACCCCTACTATAGTATGAGGAATGGTTCTTCCTAATTTTTACAAAGTTCTTGTCTTTAATAAATATCGGGGGGTTTTTTCTGCCAAATGATAGTAATTTTAAATACAAGAGGAAAAAAATTACTAAACTTCTATGAAAATGCATCTCTGTAAGACCTTTTCTTTCATTCCGATAATAATGCATGTTCAGTTTATTTCGTAATTTATTTGGACTCTTAAGAATTGATTTTAGCTGAATTGGTAACTATTACCTTGTCTCATTGGCTGATACATAAAACCATAAAAATAAAAAAAAGAGTCTGAAAGTAGGATTTTTTGTTTCCTTAAAAAATTGGAAAGAAATACTTTCCAATACTGGATACTGGAAGAAGAATAAAACTATGTGAAATACTGAAATTTGTCCTTTTTGTGCAGTCTTAGACTAAGGAATGTTTAATATTGTCAAAGTTTTTTAGTTGGGAAAACCTTATTTTGCTCAACTCTGACTGGAAAGTTACAAATGCATGCAAATAATTACCACTGTTTTAATAACAATAAGAAAGTGTTGATAATTTTTTATATATTCCGTATTTTAATTTTAAAAAGTAACTAGTACATCTTCACTGTGGGATTAAATGTACCTCTGTATTAAAGATCCTATTTCTGAATTATGTTCGAAGGATGCCTTACTACTAAATTAGAGGTCTGGTTCTGGTTGAACACACTGAAAGATAATATGTCATCATAGTAGAGAAGAATAAGGACTACAAAGATGTGTATTTTTGCTGCATTTCATTATGACTGCAATATTTCCAAAGGAATGCAGTCAGACATTTTATTCATTAAAAAATAAGATTAACAAAACCAGGTATGAAACATAATTTCTTCCAGAAAGTATCAAAAGACACTGACAAAAGAAGATAACTTTTTTTTTTTATTTTTCTCCCTGAAAGTTCTCAAAACATTCTACTAACATCAATACTTTGAGATCGTGGAGCGAAACTTCCAATTGAACAGTGATCAAGTCAGAAACGTTTTTTTAAACAAAAATTCGTATTTGGAATTTTGTTTTCCTTTCTGGTTATTTCCTGGTGTTTATCTGTAAAATAATTTCTTTCCTTGAAGCTCCCTGACCAGGGAAATTATTCCTGTGTTTAAGATCTCATTGTAGGTCTTACTGTTCTGATAGTTCTCAAATCTGTATTATGATTGGCACAGATTTGGCTCACAATTGTGCAATTAAAGGAAGAAATTTCAGACTCTTTCTGATAAAATATGCTGTATATTTATTTAAGAGCTCATGAGAAAAGGGTGGCATTATGGGCCTACAGCTTTTTCCAACCCACCCAAATCTATTAATGCCTCATCACTCAATCTTAATGACACAGAAAAACTAAGAAATAATAATTGATATTAATTTAATAGAGATTTAATATCAGGAAATTTCACACTTTAAAAATAATATTAGCTGAACTTTTAAGTATTAAAACAGTATTAGGCATTATCCAAGTTGTTTTAGAACAAACATCCTCGAAGATTAACCTTGAAAGTTTTTTTTATCCTTTCTTCAGCTCTGATTTGAACTCCAGCGCTTTCTCACTTTTAACAAGCATCAAAATCTTTATTTTTATTTCTTCCAAAATATAGACTGCTGCTCTTCAAACTACTCTGTATTGCATTACTTGTTTTTCTGTCATCATAACTTGGTGGTTCCAGGTGTTTCTGCAATTTTATGATACTCTTTAAAATAATACTGAGTAAGGCAGAGGTGTGGAAGAGCACAGATGGAAAAGATGGAAATTCTTGCACACATACCACATTGCACAAGGCACGTGTAATATTTGAGTAGACTTCCTGGCACTATTATGAAGAAGGAAGGTTTGTCCTATTTTACCTGAACAAAGGAATCTTGAGGATATGTAAAAAGAGAATTGACAGTGGCCTAGTGGTTACAGATTATGAACCGGATGCTCATTGACCTCTTTTCACTGTGTTAGAGGGGCCACAAAAATCCCAGCTGGAGTCAGGGAGGGATTCCTTGATCCTGCAGTTAGGGCAGCTGTGTGGCAGCGTGCTGAGGAGCCAGTGAGAGGTTATGTGGGACCACAGCAGCAGATGGAGGGCAGGAACAGCTGGAAGGGCAGTGCTTCCATGCACAGAGAGCCCTGCAAGAGCAGCAGAACTGTGGGTGCATCTCCTCCATCAGATACAGGAGACTGCGTGGCAATTCTGCCTTCTCTGGATGGCTCTGACCTGGAAACCAGGCTTAGTCTTGCCTTCCCAGACCAAGCTGCATCTGACCAAAAGGTACATGTGAAACTTGTCCATTTCAGAGCCGCAGGAAGCAGAGATGCAAAGAAGATGTAAAAAAACCGATGGGTTTTATAAAACTGCATTATTTATGCATTGAGGTAACCATTATGAGAATGTCAGCCCTGATCCTGAATGATAACCAGTCTGAGGGATTTCCTGTCTCAGTAACTCACAGTACTGTCCCTCCAGCCATTTCTCTTGTCTGGGATTTTAAAGCAAGCTCCCAAATAAACTAAAGCGTGTATCATTTGTAGCACTTTCCAGAGACTATAACAAAGAATTGAGCAGAATAAATGAATCTGCCAGCAGTTAGCCACTTGTATCCTCTGAGGTAAAAGACTGCTTCAAGATTAAATTTCAGGTGTACGAAGTCTCCTTTTCACCTTCTGAACTCCCCACCGCAGTGGATTTCACAGGGTGCCTCATTAGGTTGCAGAGCTGCTCAGAGTAGTCCATGTGAAAAATGCTGTTCAGGCTACCTTAACAAATCTGTAGGGTTTTTTTTCCTCCAGGAGTGGAACCTATCCCAAGGGCTCCATTATCCAGTTCCCCTTGGCTGTGTGGAAATAATTAATTTCACTTGAGTGGCTTTTGTTTAGAAAAATGTTCAGCTGAAGATATTTTGGTTTCAAGGCTGAATTTCCTGGGTTTGATTGTTGTTTAAAAACTGATCTACTGTGTTTTAAATGAGAGGTATAGTTATAAAATTCTTCTGTCCATTAATTCCAAGTTGCTGTGCTGGCATCAACTGTGTATTGATCTACTGGAAAGATTTCAGTTTCCTGTAATTTTCTTCTCAGGTGCCCATGAGATGTGGCTTAGTAGACAAACCCATGATCTTACTCTATTCTTTTGCTATTCTTTTGCTAAATATTTAGTATGGGATAAGAGGAGAGATGCAGAAAAAAATATCTGGAATAAGTATTCCAATAGTTTACTGAAGAACAAAAGATTAAAGTATCAGTTAAGCGACAATAGTTACAAACCTTTAAAATTACATATTTTTGTCTATATCTTTAGTAAATAATGATAAAAGCAAATAAGTCTTGAATTATTTTCAATGTTTTGAAGCAGAATTGCTTGAGAAGCAATGATATGGCTATCCTGATATAGATATCCTGAACATGTGAAAACTAATACACTGATTTTGATGCGTACATTTTGAAGCATATATTTAGTTTCATCTTTACCAAATCTAAACATATATTGGTCATCCTCAGCTTTTTCAGTAAAAGGATATGAGCAGATCCTTTTCATTACGACATAGAATGACAGAGCCATGGAACAGTTTGGGTTGGGAGGAACATTTAAAGGTTGTCTAGTTCAACCCTAACTCCACAATGAGCAGGGTCATCTTCAACTTGATCAGGTTACCCAGAGCCCTGTCCAGCCTGACCTTGAATGATTCCAGGGACTGGGCACCCACCTCCTCTGTGGGCAGTAGGGAGGATGAAAGCTGAGCCAATGTTTCATCACCCTCATAGTAAAATATTTCTTCCTTATATCTAGTCTAAATCTAACCTCTTTTAGTTTAAAACTAAACTTTGTTTTAGTTTATCTAAAACAAACTAAAGTTTATCCCCTTTGTCTTATCACAACAGACCCTAATAAGAGGTTTGTTTCTATCTTTTTTATAAGCCCCCTGTAAGTACTGAAATGCTGCAATTGGATCTCCCAGAACCTTCTCTTCCCTAGGCTGAGCAACCCCAGCTCTCAGCCTTTCTTCACAGGAGAGGTGCTCCAGCCCCCAAATAGTTTTTGTGGACCCACTCAAACAGGTCCATGCTTTTCCTGTGCTGAGGACCCCAGAGCTGAATGCAGTACTCCAGGTGAGATCTCACCAGAGCATCTTAGAGGGGTAACATGCCCTGATGTATTTTGAAATAACACCTTGGAATGTCATTGCAATCTAAGAATCTCAAATTTAAATTTTTATAGAGCAGCCCTGAGATCTAATCAGGGAACATCCACAGAGGATCACTGAAGGCCATATTTTATCACTGAACAAGTTAACCACAAGCTTGTATTTAGGCATCTACTTTTAATTTATTTTGTGACTGGGCAATGAAATATGCTGCCAAAAAAGCTTTTTTTGTGTGTGTTTTGTCTTTTAAAATCTCACTTTGCTTGATGAACTGGAAGAAGAAAAAGCAATCACTTCCCGGCTGAAAAGGAGAAAGCAGGTGTGTAACGTGAACAGATTCATTAGACCACTATATAAATACTGGTTTATTACTAATAAAAAGTCTGATCATACTGGTGTTAGCAAAAGCAGGGATAAAGAGTCTGCAAAAGGAATGAAAGGAAGGACAAGCTTTATTTTATAAGATATTCATAATTAAATAATAGAAATTTTAAAAAGACAGGACAAATGAATGAGAGGTGGAACTTAATGATCAGTCCTTGCAGCTATAGAAACACTAAAAGATCTGAAATCACAAGATTTAGTGCTTTCTACAGCACACATGATGTGTCCAGATGCAGCAGCCATTTTGTGGAGTCTAGGAAAATGCTACATCAGTGGCTGCAGGGAAGGTATAGTATTTCTACAAATTGTACATCAGAAGCAAATATTAGAAATTGCTTGGGTGTATGTTGGTGCAATGACCTCTGTCCCTCCAGGTACGTGCAGTGATCTGTTGTCTTCTGCAGGTGTCACACAGAGCATTACACTGTGACATCCAATAATAAGCCTGCTGTGCTGATGTCGTAAACCTGATTCCAGTTCCTTAGAGCTGCAGAAGTCTTGCTATCTAGAGTAGAAATCTTGGGCTTAGTACCACCATCCTGCAATAATCAGGAAAATTTTGAATTGCGCATTCTCTAAGTTGAGAAAAAAATGTTTTACCTATCCTTCCATCTTCTCATCATGGTGTAAATATCACCTGAAGATCTTGCCTGAGAGACTGAAGAGAGAAGTTTCAAGGACTGTTTTATTTTATTGGGTGAAAATTACTGTCTGTGTAATGGCTCAGGCAAAAAGCAATAAAACTGTCTTTGGATACTTGCCAGGCCTTCAGCTTTGCTAAAACTATATGCTGAAAATCAAATTAGCTGAGAAACTTTATAGAAGTTGACTGCTGCCATTGCTGTATCTGTATGAACAATGCCAGTGTTGCCAGACATTTCTGAAAAGCTCCTGAATGCCTAATAGTGTAATCTCAGCACTACTTAAATCGGTAAGACCTGCTAAACCCCAAGAAGACAGAAGCCAGTGCATTTTAGTCCTTGTCACTTCTAGATCCACATGATTGAGATTGATATTCCTATTTAATGTAGCTGAAGCAGCTCAAACAATGATCAGATTTGTTTAGACAACATGGTTCATATGGTGTAATCCCTTTTATGGGTCCATAAGGTCAACAATCCACAGCAATGCCAACAGACAGCTAAAGGCCTGATCGTCTTTTCTACCTACTTGCCTAAATTCTGTAATTCGCGGTAGCTGTAGAACATTCTTACCACAGCATTATAATGATCAAGTCACAGAAAAACGAACAAAGGAGGGCGGAAGAACTGCTCAGGAAAGTGCCAGCTCCAACAGAGATATGTCTGTGTAGGCCAGGGTGGAACCATGCAAAGATGCTGGCAGCAGCTTAGCTGCATCAGCCTGTCAGCTGGGCTTGTCATACTGGGCTCAGCACTGCACCAGGGGCTTCTGCTGTTTCTGACTCTTTGCCAGGTTTAGTCAGCAGTAGCTCAGATCTCTGCTGTGATACCAAAATGCACTAAGAATGTCTAAATTCGTTGTCCTCTCTGTCTTGAAAAGACTTCCTAGGGGTAAAATTTGGGAAAACAGTCTGTGCCTAGCAGTTTTTCTTGTTCATTGGATATGTTTCACTACTTGCAGGGCTCTAGGATTTTCAACAAGCAGAAGAAAAGTCAGCAGTGCCCAACAGATGCCACAAGTATATGAGGTGAGCACCTCCCAGCAGTTTTTTTAAAGGAACTTGTGTGTTTAGGTGTGATAGAGTGCCAGGAAAGAATAATTATATTTAAAACTCCCAGAACACAAGTCACTTCACATCTAACACTTCTGCAGAGCACCCTCAGATCCTCAAGAGTGCCGAGTGAAAAAGGTGACATCCTGTGGACTGAGCCGTGAAGGTGCACGAACTCTACCATGACTTCACTGAGAGGACCTTCGCTTTTTACCTTTTATCGGGTAGTAATGTGATATATGCACACCTAGGAGAAAAAAAAGAAAGAGTAAAGTTAGGTATGCCAAGTACTGCAGTTTCTCAGTACGATCAGATTTCTGGGATGTCAGATGGGAAGAAAACCAGAAGATCACACTGAAAATTATGGTAGTTCCAGGAGCATCTCCAGTCTGGGAAGAGGACTCATTATAAATAGTACCAGGCACATACACTGAAACTCGTAGATCTGCCAAGTGGATAAATAATTAGTACCCAGCATTAGGGAAAACCAGGACATGTTGATTGATGCAGTGAGAAGGAGAGAGCGGCAAAGCAGATGAGGAAGGTGTGCTTCCTTTTCTTGGCAGAGAGGTCTCTCATTTATGCTAGCAGGAGGCACAAACAACACCAACAATGAAAGCAGCAATTTGAATTGTACACCGGAAAAATTACATTGCTGCATTTTCTGGTAACAGATCCCTTCAATTTCCCTAGACATAGATACTCTGATATGTGTAGAATGTTGTGTATAATACGTCATTCAACAGATATCTGTCAAATGAATCCAGGATCTTAATGCTATATAATAACATTTAAATAATATTTTGCTTTACACGCCTGTTGTTGGAATATATATATGTATAGGAAGATAGATAGATAGATACACATAGACATAAAATATATGATATTTACATTATTCTATTTACATTCTGAGAACAAATATCATGTCTAATATCAACTGGAATTTAACAGGGTTGCTAGAAACCCTGTACTCAAAAGACTGTGTTTATTATCCACATCTGTTTTCAGTTTCTTCGGGCTACAGTTATAGTAAAATATCCGTCATCTACCTCATAGAAACAATCTGATGCTTAATCATCTTACGCTAAAGGCCAAAGAGCATACTGCAATCAGCTTCTGAAATTTATATTTACGTATTCACCAGTTTTCGGTTCCTAATAACAACCATCCAGTCTGTTAATTTTTAAAAAATAACTTTTTTCTTAAAATAATTTTGAAAAACTCTATGAGACTGCGGATGCTGTGGGTTGTGAATGCTTGGAGGGATTTAAATTTATTACTAACAGTTTTGTCTTGAGAGAAGAAGAGTAATATCCAAATTACTTCTGACTGTACCAAAATATAAATTTTTATGGTAACAAGAAGAAAAATAAGAGGCATGCATCTATTTTTTTACTAATTGTTAATATGACTCCATTCATCTGATGAATGAAGACCTATGTTCAGGCTAGACTACTAGATTTACCATTAATCCAGATGACATCGCTTCTCTTTATTGTAAAATCAGAGTATGTCTGAAGTTATAGTGGTAAAAGAAGGTCAAGTCACATTTTATTCAAAGAGTATATTTCCTAGAGTAAATTAAAACACTAAAATATGAGTTTGCCACAATTTGTTTTTCAGGCGTATCTCCACCTTACCTTCGTTCATTTTTTGACATCTTAGACCAACGTTTCCCGGAAGAATTACCTAAAAAAATCGTAATCACTTGCCATCAAACCAGTCACTCAACACAGATGACCCAGACAACTTAGGCAAGAAATGTGAAATGCCTTGCTATAAGAAATTAATATCTGTGAATAATGTTACAGAAAGCACTTCTATGCCCTCTTCTATGGATTTTATTTTGATTAAGGTAATGGGGTTTTGCAAATGTGAAAGTTTCAAAGTCAATTATACCATGTACAAATAGTGCGCTAAGGGCACAGACATGGCTATATACCTTTCCTTCCTAAAGACCTTCTCAGCTTCTGACTCTTTTATCACCCTGCATTACTGTGCAGAGTGGTAATGCACTGTGGTATTTGGATATATCTCGTATTTTTATGTAGTTTCATATATTGTATAAAGAGATCTATTAGAATGCTGAACTAAAATAGATACTGACAACTACCTTGCATCAATGATAATGAAAAACTTTGCAGATATTAATAGCTAATTTTTTTCATTGTTTTTACCTTTGTTTTTACCTTTGTTTTTACCTTTGTTTTTCACCTTATTTATAAAATTTTGTTTGATAAATAACTACAGGGATAGCTTTCTTACATTATCCCGCATATTCACTGGTGATAATTTCTGCTACACTATCAACAGTAAAATGCAGTCAGAACCATACATTTTTTGGTAGTACTCAGTAAAAGAGGAAAGTCAACCTCATTGTGAATAATGAGACAACCTTATCTGTTAAATAATGATGCCTTCTTCCAAGCAATACTTGTGTTTGTGCTTCTTACAGGAAGATGTCCTGAATGGATAAAAATATTTTAGCACGCAACTATTATAGATTGCTTACCACTGATGATGAACCAGGTAAGCTTGGTCCTGATAAATATGAAAGCACAGCTAAAAATCAGTTATTCATTTATTTGTTTGCATCCATTCCTTTCCAGCAAATAGGAAGGTACAATAATAAGGACCGACTGGCTTTTATCTGTGCTGGGGGAGTCTGCAAGGCCAAGGGACAGAGGCTATCCATGTAGATAATGAAGGGCACTATACTGACTATATGAACATCAAGAAATAAAATAGAGATAACTGCTTGAGAAACACTCAGTTATGGAGAAAAAAGAATGCAAGGAAATAATGAGGGCATATGTCTTGGGGTGACTTTATGATGTTGCATCCCCTATCGCTGCTCTATGCCTAGGCATGAAATCCTGTGCCTTTCTGTGCCTTTAAAACTGGGTGCGAGAGAAAGAAAAAAAAGCCAGACGAACTTTTCAAAGCAGTTAGTGCTCCAAGGTCACTCTATCTGCTCTGCATGCTTCTGCTGCTGTAGAGCAGAGGAAAGCACCTTCTGGCTTCTCCCAGCTTTTGGCTCTGTTTTCTCCGGAGAGAGACGGAGAGTTGAACTTTCTTTTCTCTGGGACTTCGGTTTTTCTTCTTTTCTTCTGGAACTGTGCAACATCAAAACATCATCCAGAAGGCCCGGAGGGGCCTATGCCGAAAATGCAGCTCCGAAGAGGAGGAGAGAGACCACACCACAGGACTTTAAAATCTTCCCAGGTTTCTCTCCACAGTGAGAGGTTTTATTATTTAGCATTATTATTCTTTTCCTGTGTGTTTGTTAAATAAATAGTTTTTCTCCCTTTCACTTTCTGCCGAGGAATATTTCTTTCCCGAACCTGGTGGGAGAGGGGTGGCTGTAGCATGCCTTCTGAGAGAGGATGGTCAAATTCAGACGCTCCTCTGAATTTTGTCTCAAACAGGGACACCATATGAAGTTGACACAAAAGGCAGCTGTGACTAGAATGGAGTCTATGTCTTGCAACACTTCTGAAGAGGAGCTGCAGGCTACATCTTCTAATCCCTTGTAGACTACATATACTAATCCCTTAATAGCAGTAGTGAAATGATTGATTAAACCTTTGTTAATTAATTTTTTGGGTTTTATTTTTGGAAATAGGAAAAACCATAAATGCAGTGTTAAATGTTGCTAACAAGACTGACAAACCTGCCCAAGGGAGTGCTGCTTCTAGCAAATATTAATATGTTTGAAATGTTTTACAAGACATATGTGACACCTTAAGTATTCTGTGAAGAGGCTTAATCATTCAGTGCTCTGAGTTCAGTGCTGCCATGGGTAACTTTCTGACATCATTTCACCACGCTTTTGTTGGAAGAAGGTAAAACCAGTTACTTAAGCTTCTCTTTCCTTCTGCCTCCTCTTGCATCCATTCAACACTTGCAAGTCTCTGCCTAAATCAGGCAGCTTGTTAGCACACCCTGTAAACCAGATTACTAAAACTGTCATTATTTTTAAAGCTTTCAGGGTGGGCTCACAACCACTTGCAAATGAAGACAGGGAAGAGCATGGTAGTGCAGAATGGCAAGAAGTAATAATAATGCAGAAGTGGCAGAAACTGAAAATGTCTTTTACGAAGAAAAAGTATACAGTTGTGACATGAATAATGCCTCAACTTCTCAAGAGTGCTTTTCTCCTGCAGTGCACTCCACATCACCAGAGCACAAGGTGATGTTTATTTGAGAGTGGAGGTATGCTCACTGAACTGCATCTGTCAGAGTAACTTTCAACGTTCTCATAATTACTTTTAGTAGTATTGGAGTACTATCAAAGGAAATAATCCTTTTAATTGGTATCCAACCCCTACTGATGATCACCTGTGTCAGTGCTAGAGGCTCCAGCTAGTCAGCTTTCTTCCACAGCTTTATATCAAGACCTTGGGTGGCAGTGGAGTGTTGGTGAGGAAACCTATCTTTGCATTTTATGGCTACAGGAAGTACTTCAGCACACAACCAGGTGTCTTGGGACCTTACAGATCAATCAGGGAGATATTTAACAAATTCAGGAATCTACAGAGTAGACAGGGATAAAAAGTGGGCAACTGAATTTCAGTATTAGGCTTGAGGGTTTTTTCATTGTTTAATTCTAAGTTTGTGGCATATATTTTTCCTTGTAGACACCCCTTTTATTTTCTCATACATAAAATTAAAAGAATGATACAAACCTCCTTTTTAAACTATTTCAGATATCCCCCACAGAAAAGTGCAATTAAAAATACATCTAGTAATGATACATGAAAATGCTTTTGCACTAAAATTCTTCTGATTATATATAAAGATTTGTACACTCCAGATATATTGTATAAACACTGGCTTCTTGTCTGTTGTGCATTGATTTACACATCTGAAACGAACCATAATGGCGTACTTAGGAAATATCTAGTGGGAAAAAAACCGTGATAAAAACAAAAAGATAAGATGGGCAGGGCAATAGAATTAGAAAAGGAAAAGTAAAAAAATTATTTGATTTTCATCAATGCAAAAGCCTGAAAAAGGGCTACATAATATACAAATACTTTTTTTCTCATGAGTTTGCATCAATATGACATGTTTTCAAGCAAGTTCACCCTCAAGTAATAGTCTTTGCTTTCAGCTCTACACACTCCACTCAGTGTAACCGAACAGAAGTTGTATTTATGCTGAAGAAAAATATCATGCATGAAACAAAAGAGGGAAAAACATTAAACTATGCACAAATTAAATGTATATGAATCATCACATCTTTGACAAAAATCTCTAATTTATCAAGATTTTGCGGCATATTCAGCACAAAAGGAAACTCTCCAGCTCCACAATTTTTTCACTCTTTCCCTACACTTTCAAAAATATCAAACCAAAGACAACAGAATAAGGATTTTTTTACCAGAGACGGTGTTCTCACCATCACCCAGCTAGAGCTGAGAAACCTGTCTGGTTCAGAAGGTGTGTACAGTCTGCAGTTATTGCAAGACGTGATACTGCTTAACATCTTTTGGTGTTTACCACCATGAAGTATGTCTGAAAATTCTTACGGAAAAGACATTGTATTATATGCTCTAGCCATGCAGTTTTATGAAACGGACCAGGCCTTGCGCACTCCTGACATCCAGCATTTACTGGTTGAAATAAAATACTGACCAGATTTCCTGGTTTCCAACAAAGTCACTGTTTACCATGTAACATTTCTGATTCTTCAGATGTGTAGTTCCTAATTTCACCACTTCCAGATGAAATGAATGCCTTTAATAACACTTCCAGTGTTGTGCCATTCTGACATAATTTTTACTTCTTAAAGATAGAGCTTTCTGCACTGTTATTTTTTATGTACGATTTATATCAGAAGTGGAAGCACAGAGTAGCAGCTTATTTCCAGCAAGAAGAGATATCTATAGACCAACCCCTTACCCAAAGCAGGGCCAGTTATGGGGTCAGACCAGGCTGCTCATGGCTTGTTCCAGGGCTTGAAGTCCTTCCAAGCACAGAGATGTCACATCTTGGAGCAACCTCAATGACCTCTCCTCATAAGCTGTGTGGGTCGGTTAGATGTCCCGAAATCTGTCCCGTCTCTAGGCTGAACCAGCCCAGCTCTCTCAGCCTCTCCTCAGGGAACAAGTGCTCCAGACCAACCCCCTTAAGCTCCCCCCAGCTTCTCAAGGTGTTTGCTGTGTTGGGGCCAAGACTGGACACCGCCTCTAGTTGTGCTGAGGAGCACCATGTGCAGGGGCACAATCCCTTCCCTCAGTGTGTGGCCCATGTTCCTGTTCATGAAGCCAGGACGCTGGTGGCTGCCTTTGCTCCAGGACACGCCATAGGCTTGTGTCCAGCTCACTGCCCATTACCACTTCAAGGCCCCTCTTTCCTCAGCCTGTCCCATCGCAGAGACCCTTCCCTCCCTGCGGCACTGCTTGGCACTTGCACTTGCTGACTTTCGTGGGGTTCCTGTCAGCCGATTCCTGCAGGTCCCCTTGGCCTTGCCCCAAGGTGTGCTGAGTTGCATGGTGGCAGATTGTTATTGTGAAGAAGTCTATGGAAACATAATTGTAGCTATAAGTGTTCCCGGACTGACCTTACAAATTAATTTCAAAGGCAAAACCTTATGAATAAACATTAGGAGTAGCTACTATGCAGTCAAGTTCTTTGCCATAATAGTCTTATTGTAAAGGGCACTGAGGAATACAGAGAATAGCTGTGTATAGGCTCAAAAATCTTAAAATAATTGCAAGGTTAGAGACTAGCATACTCCCCCATCACTTCCACAGATCTGATTAAACAGTCTCTTAAAAAGAAAAAAAAAGGGAAAAAATGAAGTTTAATGTTGTACTCTATTTTAAAGAAAATTACTTTGGTTTCCCACAGGAAGAGGATAATTAAGGAAACAAAAGAAAAAAAATAACTGAAGATAGGCAGCATCTTTTTACATGTGTAAAGAAGACCATCAGAGACTTTAATCTTTTTTGCCCTTTGTGACATGTGCTTTGAAGGAGAAAGAGAAAGACTCCTAAGTGATGGCACCTGGCAAATGAGCTGTGATCTTTCACTCTCACCCCTAAAGACACCCCTAAAATATAGGCATTTGATATATTCAAATATAATGTTGATAGCTACAGATCTCTGAGCAGTAGAAGGAATAAATTTATCCAGGAAGGCTGCCCTTGTTTGAAACTTTTGTCAAAACTGAAGCTGTTATTCTGCAGAGCTGTTGATGAAAAAAATGCCCACACAGATCGAGAAAAACAAGTTGGGAGCAGAAAGGCAAAATTCTGTAACTCTACGTGCAAATATGACAATAGAGGCAAAAAAAAGAGTGAGATAAAAAATTTGACTTATTTATAACCTTTTATTAGAAGTGTTTCATTTCAGTTTTGACCTTTTAAATTTTGTTTATCACATATTTTGTTTTCTGAGTAACCTTAAGTAATGTATTAAGTAATTTACTGACTGTTTTCACAGCTAATTAATTCTCTGTGATTTAATTGTTGTGCAAAATGCATAAGAATTTTCATAGAGGGCTAGATAAAATTGACTGACCTACTTTAAAAATGTATTTAAATAAAAACTCAATACAATATCTGAAGATCAGTTCTGATATGTACAGCTATCCTCATTTCCAAAATATTCAGATATATGAAGATTAGATGATCATCCATATGTTACAGAAAATTTACGCTGAAATAACCTGCAAGAAAGGATCATGGCAGTTTTGTAGGAGGCTATATCTTTAGTCATTTTAAATAGTTTTACATGGCTTGACTTATAGCTATGAATTATAGTAGCTCTGTGGGCTAAGAAAAGCACTAGACATATCATACAATTGATTTTTATGTTCAAACATTTATTATGTCAGGTTTGATAGAAAGACTGCAGAGTAGCCTGGATAGGAAGTGTTTCTATGGGTGTCCTTAAACCTCGAGAAAAATCGTAATTTAAACGTACATTCAAGTAATAGGGTATCTAGAGAAGCCAACTCCTTGTATCAATGACACCAGTTCAATTCACAAACAAAGGAAAAGAAATATGGTACAAATTGATACATTTGTATTCTGTTTTGCCATTTTGACATTTGAAAACAGAGGAAGAGAATGGAACAAGTGAAAGGCTGTTATTACAGCAATGATGTATTATATGCTACTTTACATTATCAGGAGATAATGCAATAGCATTTTTGTGGATCACTACGAGTCATAATTCCTGACAACCATAAGCATGTCCACAAAAAAAGGTCACAGTTATGGGCTGTCACAGCCCACTGAATAAAATTAAATGCAATAAATACTATGCTGCTGTAACTCCTTGAGTTGTAAAGGGAAGCAACAATTTATTGAGTAGATTAAGAATTTGAAAAGAGTCCACTGCTACAAAAGCTGGATTAATACCGGATATATTCTTACAAAAGGCAGAGGGTGTAAAACCATTTGAAGTACGGGATTACACTAGAAGAAAAGTATGTATGGCTACAGGGGACATGGAATCGCAACACCATTGTGCTGCAAGAAGCCAGCATCATGATGCTAATAAAATTTTGGCCATGCAAATTTTATGGAGACTATACAAGCCACCTCTGACCATACAAAACTGCTGAAATTGCTAAATGCTAAGATTTATGCACTAAATCTTTTGCTGTGTTGGCACAGCCTAGGTGGTAGGCAGGGAGGCAAGGGCATTATCAGACCAGCTGTCAGTATGTAAATAATCTTCATGGCTGTGCTATATTGCTTACTGATGGGTAAAATTATATTATAGTGGTCTTCAGAAAATGTTTTCCTCCTAAATTACTACTCACCACATGTTGATGTTTAAAGAATATTAATGCTGTGGGTTGAGTTATTCTCAACTGATACTGGCTAACACATTCACTTCCTTTTATAAAATGCCTTTAAATTTCTCCATAGGACTAGGTATAGTTGAAACTATAATTGCATCTAACTTGAGGGTAAGTATATATCCTTGTAAAACAGAGACACCCTTCTGAGACTTACACTGTGGTAATTACATGGTGAAAGGCAGCTGCTTGCCTTGTTTTTGTAGAAGAGATGTGGGAGGGCATTAATCATGTATTCACCTGTAATCATGTAATCACAGAGTCAGGGTAGCTGAAAAGCTTATTTCTTTGAACTTTTAATTTTGGCTTCTTCTGGCCACTCTTATTGCAGAAAGTGTATTAGTTCATAATTTGGCATATCAACTTAAGTCAGCCATCAATTTTAGTTTGCATTATTATTTTCAGGCCTTAACTGCACTAGTTGAGGGCAAAACATGCTGCCTGATGAGACAGTAGAACAGCTAGAGCTGAAATGCTTTGCAGACACTGCAGCTAAATCCAACAGAGTCTGTGAGGCACAGCCCTGGGGAAGGTGGAAGAAGAGGACACCAGTGAGCCAGATGGGAAGCTCTAGATTCAATCATAAAAGCTCTGGTGGTACAGCAGTCGGATCTTTCAGGTTAGATGTAGGCTGAAAAGAGTTTGGCACCACAAGCAAGGGAACTTTTTCTCCTGTCTAGAAAGCAGAGAGCTTGGCTGTTATTCAGCAGTTTCTCTTTTGGAGGAAACTTTTACAGGATTCCAAATTTTGATTCAAGTGCTTAGGTCAAATAAGAATAACAGCTTAGAATGCAATCTAACGTGTTAGGTTCATGTGCTGTACAGAAACCAATTCAAAACAGATTTCATTGTATACAATGACGCTTATTGTTTGTAATCTACTTTATATCATAATAGAAAAGACAGCAGAGCTAGAAAGGAGAGAATGAGCAACCATCCATATAAGCACAAAAGACAAAATCATCCATTTCTCAGGTAATTATGCCAGTTCAAATAATTTAAATGTAAGTGTTGCACAGGGACAAAACCATGGAGCTCAGATTTAATGTATCAGTTAAGAATATTTAGTCTCTGATGTAACTGTTACTGACCTGATGTAGGCCATGTCTTCAGACTTGAAAACAGTTGCACAACATTCATATTTATATTGAGCCTAGATGTAGCCTGATTATGTCTTATTTGTAATACAGAGTGAACTAGGTCACACAGGGCCATGAGGATGATGAGGGGTCTGGAGAGGAAGCCTTATGAGGAGCATCTCAGGACACTTGGTCTGTTCAGCCTGGAGAAGAGGAGACTGAGGGGAGACCTCATTGTGGTCATCAACGTCCTCACGAGGGGAAGCGGAGGGGCAGGTACTGACCTCTTCACTCTCGTGACCAGTGACAGGACCTGAGGAAATGGCATGAAGCTGAGTAGAGGGAGGTTTAGGTTGGATATCAGGAAAAGGTTTTTTATCCAAAGAATCTTAAGGCACTGTAACAGACTCTGCAAGGAAGTGGTCACAGCACCAAGCCTGACAGAGTCCAAGAAGGGTTTGGACAACACTCTCAGGCACATGGTGTGATTCTTGGGGTGTCCTGTACAGGGCAGGAGTAGGACGTCATCATCCTGAAGAATCCCTTCCAACTAAGCAGATTCTATGATTCTATGATAACTCTTCTGAGATTGCGAGTGTGGAAAGAGTGTGGCTTTTTCTACTTTTTCGTGTTTTTCATCAATGCTATCTGACTCTGTTTTGCTGTCTTTTGTTAATTTAATTATCCATATGCTAATGATTTTTTAAATATTGCATGTGGATCACAGTATTTGCCTTTCATCATCAACAGACATCTTATTCCAAATGTAGCTGATTAGTTTTCAATGCCGACTACTGTTTGGGTTTTTTAATTTATTGGCATCCCTCTGCGGGAAAAAGTCGGGAAAAGGCTGTGTATCTCTATGTAGCTAATAATATAGTCCCTCCATAATTCCATTTTTCTCATCTCAGTGTCATATCACTGGATTGTCCTAAATCAATTGTCACCCTAGTCAGTCTCGCTGTGCTAGATAACCGTGGAATTTACTACATTCTTCTAGCAAAAAACCAAGTAAGGCAATACTTAAAGGCAACATGTTTTTATACTGAGAATATGGAGAAAAAATCTAAAAGTGCGGGTTTGTTGAATCTGTTTATTTTCAACTTTTGTAGGGGACCAAGTTCTGCTGACACCAGTAGCTCTTCTCTATAGCTTTTAAGTGGAACTGGAACATAAATCGTATGAGCAACAACAAAAAATGCTATGCTTATAATCATCGGATAATACTGGGTGACAGAAAATGCAATCATTTACATGCAAATAGCTTTGAAGCTATACTGCCTCTAAAGGTGTGATGGACTGCATTTATTAAGGTCATATTCCTTAGAGACATTATACTTGCTCATAGGCTTTGTAAGCTGCTTATGTCCGTGCGTGATTTCCTGACAGCAATCTTGTCTTTGCTCTCATGATTTCTTCACTTTTCTCACATTTTTCCTATCTTTCATTCGTCTGTGTGTGTCAGTGTCTAACAACACAAATGAGCTGTGGCCTCAAAGCCTCAGGGCTCTACACACGTCACTTGAAATAAATGGCTTACCTTGATGCAAGACTTAGGTTACTGAATAAGCCTGCAGATTATTTTCCTCACTACTTTTATTTTTCACCTTTTTCTTTTCTGTTTTAACTTTTTGTTTTTAATTTTTTTTTGTATGGTTCTTTTTACTACTGAAGTTCATTCATTTGAATTCCTCTGCTTGAAGAAATATTGAGTACTCCTGCAGACTATAATTGTAAGAATCCAGAAGGTGAAATATTTTCAGGTCAAAGTACATTCAGTACTTTTTTCTTAATACCACTGCTGGTATATCACTGATAAATCAGAACAGATATGCTAATGAACCCATTACTGGCTCCACTCCTGTTTAACATCTTTATTAATGATCTGAATGATGTGGCAGAGTATACCCTCAGCAAGTTTGTAAATGACATTAAACTGGTAGGAGTGGCTGATGTCAGGGTCAGTGGGTTGTGCTGCCATCCAGAAAGATCTCAACAGTCGGAGAAATGGACTGTCAGGAATCTCATAAGGTTCAACAAGGGGAAGTGAAAAATTCTGCAGTGGAGAAGGAACAGCTCCAGGTAGCAGCACTGGGGGCTATACAGCTGGAAAGCAGGTTGGCAGAAAAAGTCCTGGGGATCCCAGTGGACGCCAGCTTGGATATGAGCCAGAAATGGGCTCTTGCTGCAAAGGAGATGAAACATATTCTGGTCCTCATTAGACAAACCATTGCCGGAAAGACGGACATAAATAAAGACTTATGCTCTGTCTCTGTATGTTAAAAATCAGCAATGCATCTGCGTCTGTGGGCCTCATTCTTCTAGAAATTGGGGTTGCTCAAGTGTGTTGCTAAAACCTGTCAAGGTTGTAGAAAAACAGAAGTTAGTCACCTGGTCTAATTCAGCCCCTGGAGTAATCTTCCTTCTTCGTTAAGTATGCACCAAGGATCCTAATTTCTTCAAAGCATAGTTAGCAATCGTGACTATCCCTGTAAGGGATAATTAGACTTTACAGTAATCAACTGTGTCTTTTGACTTCAAAGGTCAAGAATTACTCCAACACATCCCTGACAACTATTTGCTTTAAGAAGAAAATAATTAGTAGACAACCTGAAATAGGGATCACCTAGGCAGTTATATTCAAACTTTTGGGATAAATTAAAAGAAAAAAAATAGTTTTGATAAGTTGGGACCATATTAGCTGTAGTTTCAGTTTATTTCCTTTACTGAGACATGCAATTTATAATAACGCCCTTGGAATTCTTTACTGACTAGAATGGATGAGGATGTCCTTTTTTACTAAATAGTCAGGTATTAGAAACCTTTCTAACAAATTCAGAAAATTCTGAGAGATCAGTGATGTTGCAAATAGAATTCTAAATTTCTCCATTCCTCTCTAGGCTTTTATTTTTATTGTTACAAGCTGATTTTCTAATTGCCCTCTATTTTTCTCCTATCTCTCGTAGAATTCTAGAGGGACACACACAAACATTTGCTATTTTCCTGATTCCTGAAATGTTGTTTCACCTGTGTTTGTATTAGTATTCACTCTCCAAAAGAACACTAGGAGAAAGGAGGTCTGGAATAATAAATTATTACCTTAAAGCTTGCTCAAGTGCTGCCTTTTTTATAATATGTATGGATGGCTGAACAGGCAAACTATGAGGTTGATCATAAAAATATTTCTTAAAAATATCCTAGGCAGACCTTGATTTGACATTGCACAAGTAGTCACCTTAAGAACCTAAAACTCTGCTTTATATATTAGGGTATTTATTTGAGATCCAATGTTACAACAGAGTAAATAATATGTACAAAATTGTGACAGTTTTTCTTTCAAGAACTTGCAGCATAGAGTGGCTATTAAAAAAGTATGAAATATTTCTCTAAATAATACTGAAAGATACCGCTTTTTTCTGCAAATTCAAGTTCTCATTGTGAGAATATATTATTCTCTTTAAGCATCTCTGGATCTCAGTAGCATTTTAAATGTTCACATCTACTATTAATAGCTCTAATTACTTTCTGTGGTGTTTGTGATTAACTGATTTAATCCATTACATGATTTTGAATGAAATATATATTTTTAGTAGAGAGATTTTCAAGCCTTTATAGAATTTGGTATATGGGGCTATTTACAGCATCTCTAAGTGACTTATTTTTGTCCTAAATTTAAGAACATTGTTAAAAATAAAAGAAAATGCAGAAAAACATTTAGTCGTTCTCAGTATTTTTGCAGAAGAAAAGTCTACAGTAAGACAGAAGCTATTGCTGTAGGCTCTGCAACTGTAGGAGGACTGAAGTCTATTGAAAGATCAATACAGTGGAGCTCCATTTCTCATCTCGAAAGGAGCCATTGTCACCTGGCATCAAGATAATGCTTTAAAAATGCCCAATATGGTTTGCTCCTCTCTTTGAGGACCAGGTTTTACCAGTTTAACCCAGACTGAGTATTACCCAAAAATGACTCACTCCAGCAGCAAGACACAAATGCTTTCACACATTTAGCCTCAAAACTATGGAGGAGTAATAATTTCTGGTTTACTCCTTAAAAAAAATATTTTTTCTCTTATGCATCATTTCCACTGGATCACTTTAAAAGGAAAACACAGGAAATAAGCACATTCAAGCATTCTGAAATTGCTGGGTATTGAGATCCTTGTGCTGAAGACATTCTTATAGAGCATTTCAAAACTGCAAGGTTTGTATAAAATGGTCACCTTTCTACTTACTGATTTGCGTGAATTGAATCTTTGATAGATAAATTCCAGAGAGTTTTATAGCATCCATCTTATTTACAAGTAGTCTAAGCTGTAGATGTATAATACTCCAATTAATGACACGTATTATAGCAGGTCTTCCTTCATAATTTCACCAGACGTTTATATTAGAACGAGTACAATGAGATCAAGATATTCTCCAGGGAATTCTTCCTGCTCCACATTTTGATATTTTCATTTGACTAACAGACATAGAAAGAGTTGGATAAAAGTGTCTTCGGAGCTTTTCGTAGGCAAAATCTGGAAGTTGAAAAACACCTGAATAAGGCTGACAGGTCATTATAGTTTTATAGTCTTTTGAAAGTGAAGTTATTTCTGAAAATTGATGACAGATTTATCTTTGAAATCTACATGCAGCAATTAGGAAAATATTGAGCAGATTGCATAAGCCATGAACAAATAAACTTCAAAATAAGGATCAGATTTAATTTTAAATGTTCATATAATTTCAGCTTTGTGATTAAGTTCAAAGACCCTACAAACTAAGGAGTTGAACTTTGTAAAGAACGTACATCTAGCACATTCAAAGAATAATGTTAATTTACAAGAAATCGGGAGATATTAGATATTAATATATATAAAACTACTCATTACTTTTAAACAAAATCTTCTCCAACTGCTTGGTTTTAAGTGGATTTAATGGTAGAATATGCTCTTTCTAAGTAGTGTGACTCTTTCTATTACCATGATTCCATGATAATACAAAGTTATTGTCCTTTTTATATAATGAACAAATCTAATAATTTCCCCTTCTAAAATCTTAGCTGTGCAACCTCTTTCAATCTTTCTGTTTCTCAAGCTCCTTACTTTACAATTACATATCTGATTTCCCAGTATCATCAATACAAGAATCTTGTGTTGGAAGAAAATGAAAAATCTGGAACAGTTCCTAAATGACTAAAACCTTCTCGCAGAGCTCAGAACAGTAGAATTAGATTAGCACTTTTCACTTACTTTAGTAATTTAATTCATTAATTAATTCATTCATGTTAATAATTAGTAATAATTCTTTGAATTTTTAAGTGTGCCATTGACTTCGAAACTTCGTGAATAATCATCTGCCACAGGAATCTCAGACCGGTCTTTGTCTGTCTGTTTTGTATAAAATCAGCCTGAGGGAATGCACCATTACACTGGTTGGGACCTGTAAAACAAAGCTGATTCAGTTTGTAGGTTTTGCCTCTCAAGTATGTGTTATAGACATAAGTATTACCTGGAAAACTTATTCTGTGGAATACTAAATTTAGACTTCTATTTCTGCAGGATGATTTATTTCATTTATTCCTGTTATTACTGTAATCAATTCATTAGCTTCTTTAGACTCCAAATGTAATAGAAGATCCCCTTATGATAAATGTGAGCTCTGTATAGTTGCCTAAGATAAATATAAATATAATATAAATTAAGTATAATATAAATAAGTATAATATAAATTATACATATATCTAAATTATTTTCATTCATTTGTTAAAACCTTATAAAAACAATTTTGATTTTCCTAAGATGAATTATTTTTCCTTTTACTGTATAATTAAAAAGTCAGTTGCTGCTCTGGGAAAAATACTCTGGTTTTAAAGGTCAGAAAACTGAAAATTCCATTCCTAAATTAAGTTATAAGCAGCATTTAGATCTGAAAGATCATTCCTCTACTGAAGACATTCAAGGAGGTTGATTGCAGAGCACGTTGAACGTAAGCCTGTTCAGTCAGGCTCCACGAAAAGCAGCAGTGGAGAAGAGCTCATAGAGGCGGCGGTGCTGCTGCCTTGGTCAGTATGACCGTCTGCTCTGCTGGTTCCCTCTGAGAAGCCCACATTAGCTGGCACTAACCACTAGCACAGAGCAATAACATGGAACAAACAATACTCAGTCACTGCACTGGAGAATTCCAGAGAGCTTTCTTTTGGAAGAGCCTTTGTTTGATCCAACAGGCATCTAGCTTGTGTGTTTTGCTGAGTAACACAAACCAAGACACAGTAAATGCAGAGAAGCAAGAGGCTTAGAAAACTCGTGTTTAATCTAAACATGCTTTGACAACACAGAAAGGGAGCTTCAGATCTCCCTACACCTGGAGGGAGAGTAGTACAAAGTCAGTAGTTCCTGTACCTTTTAAGCACAGAAGACTGGCTGTTCTGGGGAAGAGGATATACCCAGTAGCTGACATTGCAGCTCTACCAGAACACAGAAGAAGAATAACGTAATTTGACAGAGAACAGGAGTGTATTGCCAGGAGGGAGGAAGAGAATAAAAGGATGTCTGATGTCCAGTCTCTGGTCCTATGTTCCTTGTGCATTTTGGATACAAAAGGCTGGGTATAAAATGCATAAGCAAACCTAAAAATGGAAACCAGGGTGTCCTGAGTTTGGCAGGGAAGCAGGTAAAAGGAGTACATCATGTTTCTCATTCCCACTGCACAAGGCAATGATCCTGTACTGATTCACACAAGCTTACTTTCATAAGAACACTCCAATCCAAACCACCCTGCACCTCTCCTCAGAGCATGGAAGAGTGAGGGCTCTGTGGCTTCAAGCTTCCTCCCAGTCCATGGCATGTTCTACTGTCTCAACACAGCAGAACTATCCTAAAGCTATTTGGCCTAAACTTGAGTGTAGCACCCTTAATTCTGAGCAATCTTTTCTGAGCTATTATTTCAAAGATAAGGTGCAAAACCCACTACCACAGTACCCGTATCGTTATTGGAATTAGCCCTACGAGGAACACTGGCCCTAGAACTTCAGTGTGCTGTGCAAAGGAAATTGTCACCCTGCCAAACAAAAATTCATTGAGAAATATATGCCTAGATCTCTGTGGGCTCTTTCAGAGCTCTGGCTTATAAAAATAAGCACCTATCAAATGTCACACCTCTAGAGACATATTTGTAAGAGCTGAAGAAACTGGCGATTGCAATCACACTGCAATAAAAATACTCTTATGAGCCTTATTCCCCAGGGATTAAACAGAATTTTTAACCCATAGAATCATAGAATCAGCATGAAGCTGTGTCAGGGGAGATTTAGGTTGGATACTACAAAAAGTTTCTTTACACAGAGAGGGATTGGGCACTGTAGCAGGCTCCCCAAGCACGTGGTCGTAGCACCAAGCCTGACAGAGTTTAAGAGAGTTTAAGCATTGGAAAATGCTCTCAGGCACATGGTGTGATTCCTTGGGTTGTCCTGGGCAGGGCCAGGAGCCAGACTCCATGATTCTTGTGGATCCCTTCCAACTCAGGAGATTCTATGATTCCAGCTTTCATCCTATGCACAATACCAGAGTGATACAAATGTTAGAGGAGGAAACAGTGACAACTGCTAGCGATTGCTCAGTACTGCAAACTTCTGGCTGCTATTTAACACATAATACATGTAATATTATCTCTCTTAAAGGAAAATTAATGTGTTGTGAGTGCTGTGA
Source organism: Rhagologus leucostigma (assembly GCA_013397725.1). Classification (NCBI taxonomy): domain Eukaryota; kingdom Metazoa; phylum Chordata; class Aves; order Passeriformes; genus Rhagologus; species Rhagologus leucostigma. Next base: position 2,565,992 of record VZTD01005247.1, read on the forward strand.
CACAGGCAGCTAAGACTGCCTTGCAGAAAAGCAGGTGATTACTGGACTCCCAGAACAACTTAGCCGTTTTTATAAAAACTAGCAAGCAAATAGACAAACAAACAAAAAAGAAAAACAAAACCAAAATTTTCCCCTTATGTGTTTTGTGGTTTTTTATTACTTTTATTGTAGTTGTTGCTCTAAATTTTAATACAAAAGCTCAACTGATAATTTTGAAAAAAGTGAACAGCATTAAAACAGAATGAGATTTCGGGCAGGGGAATGGTTGTAACAGTTGACTCATCTGTAAATATAAAGACCACAGAGATGTTGGGGTGACCTGTAGGCAGGAAGGGTAAGAACCACTGTATTACTGTGGGCTGTTGTCACAGGAAATTCTCTCTCATTTTACATAATTTTAGAGATTCTCTCTCTATTTTTTTAATTAAATGCTTTAGTTATAGCAGAGAAAAACACATTAACTTATGTCTTACCAACCATATTAAAATCACAAATCATGTGTTGGGACCAGATGTAGAGGCAGATTGAACATAGTGGGGATTCATGTATTTCAGAAATCTACACAAAGAGTTTTTGGAAGCTGGGTACTTCTATCCTACATTGCCACTTTTATTACCATCACATCAATATTTTTCCTAAGAGATATAGAAGGTTTTTTTCACTATATTTTAGGAATACATTTCTCCATTTAGCAAAACCTTCTGTGGAATGCTGTTGCTTAAGCAAGACCTGTTTCCATTCACAGTCAGAGTTGTTTGTGTCATCCAAATATCCACATTTCATCTAGATGAAGCTGTGTATGTTCCCCCAGAAAGTTCCAAGCCCCAGTTACCGAGTAAGAGTGAGGGGCCTACAAGCAAATGAAAGGCTTCATTTGTTTCTGATTCAGTCAGATTGCCTGGGACATTAACAGAATTGCAGATTTTGGCCTCAGGACTATGGCTAATGTCTGACATTATTTACTCACTGGTAGTCCAAGAGCCATTAGTTCAAAGTACTTTCCCCCTCACTTTGACTCCTCTAGAGTGAAGCATGAGTGTAAATAGTGACATATATCCTGAATCTACTTCTAGTGCTTGAGTGAAACATTTATGATGACCTTGCTTATTGTTCCACTATTAAGTGGTCATGTTTCAGAAGAAACCTCACAAGAGTAATAAAAGTGAAAAATACCTTGGTACATTGTTCCAATATACATATATATACAACATGTATACATATTTAGATATCTCTCTGTACACACATAAAGGATGTATTAATGGTCAATAAAACCTCCTTCTACGTTATATTGTGGTATAATAATTTTGGGCAGTAAAAACTCACATGTTACATGCTGTCATGTCTCACCATTCACGTGATAGAATATCTATGGTGGAGATATGCTACTGGAAAAGATAGTGTCAATTTCGGCTTACATTCCATGTGTAAGAATCTCAGTGTGATTTTCCTGTCCTTTGCTCTGAACAGAAAGACTACATGTGAAAAAGGCATAGTCTCAAAGGCCTCTGAAGGCCTGAGATAGCACAGCTTAAGGGTCCCTTTGCATGTGGAATCAAAGCAGGTGCTAGAAAACTCCAGACTGTGGAAGAAGTGGAAAAAAATCATCTCCGCCCTTCACTCAGCACAAAGCCTAACTGTGGTCCTTTGCTGTCCTCTAGTCCTCTTTGGGGCCTGATAAAAGAAGTACTGATGCCATCTTGTGATTCCTGTGATGGTTTCCTGGTATGGTCTATTCTCTGCTTTGTAGATTTGATGGAACATTTGAACCACCAGAAGTGCTAGTGTGGGCTTTACAAAACTCCTGTGAATACCCTTGTTTGTCGATGCAAGATCACACAGGTAATGCTGTCAGTTTAAACCCCCATGAATTCCTTAGAGAAACAGAAGAGAAATAAAAAATATGATAAAGGAATTAGACTTATATAGTACTTTGATATAATGTGTTTAATTTGTACAGTAACTGCATTTAAAGTAGGAGTAGCTGCAATTTTCTCACTCCATCCAGGAGAACTAAAGCATAGAAATACTAAATGATGTGCCCAGTGTTACTTTGTGTATGAAAAGTGGCTGGAAAGGAATCCCAGTCATCTCATTGCAGCCTTTGGTATATACCCTGAGCCAAATATGTTACAGTATTTCCAAAAAACAGAGTACGAAAGCATTAATAGAAGAAAGTTTCATTTTAAATAATTAAAAATAGGTTCAATTTAATTATTTGACAGCTGTAATCCACTTAGAAATTTATTTTTTCGTTACCTGTGGCCGAAAGAGGGCGAGAGACAAAAGTGAAATGACCTGTGTGTGCTCATGAAGTAGAGTTTACAGTGACAGAGGCAATGGTCACTTGATGGTGCTGTGGTTCCATGGCTGTCTTTTTCCAGCTTTTCCAAATTACCACATCTGAGATGCAGAGTATAAATCTTCTCCAGCAAACACAGATCTCAAAAGTTCAAATAGAGACCATAATATCAAAAGTGCCTCTAGCATGGAGCCAACCGACAGCAAGGCACTCAGGCCTGAGGAAAAAACGCGCTTGTCTGTCAGTGTGTGGTGAGTGCTTGATGGACTGCTTACAGAGTGGGTGCAGTTAGGTTCCAAGTGCTAAATGTAAAGCAGAAATACAAGAAGATGGTAAAACAAGTTACCTGAAACCAGGATCAGAAAGTTTAGAGTGCCATCAACATCGCTTTTTCCTGTGTTTTGACACTGACTTTGGACACAAGTGGTAAACCTATAAAGTTGGAGTTGAGATGTAACAGCGAATGGATGAGCTCACTTTTTAGAATGCACATAGCTGTCAAACATTTACACCTACAGAGAGAACATTAGCATAATTTGAATAACTCAAGCAATTATATTTTAGAGGGGTTTTGGAAAAAAAATGGAAGTTTCCAGGGAAGATAGTTACCTAAAAGTATGTTTAGGTATTAATGCACAGGATTTCATTAATCCCTCCCCCAAAACAAAACCCCAAACCCATAATCTTTTACCAAATTCAATTTTCTGTTTCCTTGGTTATTTTTATTTGGGGATGGAAAAGAGGAGGCAGCTGGGCAAAATAAATATAGAATGCCTAATTAGTAATGTTGCCCATCACTTCCATTTTAAGACCCTGATTTCGTTTGTTTATAAGTTTGCCAAACTTCAGCCATCTGGACTGAAATTTCCCAGCCTGTAGGCTGACTAAAGAAACAGAAAAGAAAAAAAAGGAATAAAGCTATCCAGCCATTTTTAGAGATTGGAATTCAGGAAAATACTTTTTTTCACCATTGTAAAAGAAAAAAAAGCTATAATTTTCTCTGATAATTCTGGTTCTTTTTCTTCTGTGTTAAAAGGTCTTGAAAAGCAGTAGAGAAAGGGCCATGTAGGAAATGCGACTTCTTTTTCTGTGTCCCAAAAAAAGTAGGTCAAATTTAAAGACTTTTATTTTTTTTCAATATTTCAGTACACACATGCCCTCAGAAGACTTGTTTACTTTAAAAATCTTAAATCTTCAAAGATTTCAGTCCTACTGGTCATGCTTCAATCTGACAGCAGAGAGTCCTTGGATCTATAGCTGAGTTCCTGTGGGCCCTACAAAGTGCCCGTGCTGATCGTGCAGACCACATTTTTGGACATCCTAATTTTACCTGGTTTGTTGTGTGAGGTTGTTTTTTTTCCCCAAACAAATACAAATAGAATGAAAAAAAATAGTAGAAACTTAAACAAAAAAAACCTAAAAAACTGGGCTTGGAATGACTAAACCAAAAACTGAGGAAGGAAGAGGTTGGATAGAAGATTTGAGAAGAAAGGAGGGGTGGTGCTACAGTTTTCATGAAATGCTCCAAGGAGCTATGAACATCAGCATGTAGTTTTCATCAGAACCTGAAATATTACGTAAAGTTTTTATTGCCCATCATGTATCTGCTTTCAGCACGAGTTCATGAAATGCTAAGGCCAAGTGTTCTTTCTTTAATCCTAGTCTGCACAGATAAGAACAACATAAACCTGTTATTCTAGTAATTCAAGTGCTAAAGATGTGTTTAGTGAAATTTACATTACAAAAGACTCGATATCAAGTGTGTGGTTTTACGTCTGATTCAACCAAGGAAATTTTACAATGTAAACCACCTAATTCTCGGTGTTGCAGACAAGTGTTAAAAAGAGTTTAATGTTGCCTGAGTAATTAGTGACTATATTAAAATGTCCATGCACAGGAGGAGGTTTACACTAACACGCATAATCCTGACCTTCCATGAGGTTTTTTTGAGCACTTAACTTTGCAACTCAAAGAATGTACTTTTAATGAGTAGTTTTAAGTAACTTGGTGGTATATGCAATATCAAGAGTGCTAAATTCTTTTGAGAACAGCATTGAGGATTAAGCTTATCAGAGACATGTAATTTTCTGTGTGTTTCCCATGGAATACAGGGATAGTAATTTTGATACTTTTCAAGTATCTTCATCTTTCACAGACACACACACACACACATGAAATATCCTGTTTTGATGAGATATTGAAGAGGGTCGTAGCTTTGAACAAGGCTTTACACTTCAGGATTTTCTCCATAGGCTTTAAAGAACTACTGTCTAAAAGGTTTTTCTTAATAGGAAGAGAGAGTCTGAGGATGTATACAATGAAGTAGATCTTGTTCAATTTTTGCTTCTGTGATAATCTGTGAAGCTGTGCAGCATATTTTACTTAAGTACTTATTGGTATAAATTCATGTACCTAAAAATGTCTTTGACTTCAACATATATTAAGTATTTGTTAGATAGTGGTAAAATGGAGTCTTGACTATCTTACAGCCTCCCTACTACAAAATAGGGATAGGATTTTCCAGTGTATCCCTTCCTGGTTTTTGGCAGATTGTTTAGACTGTAGAAACATTTCATTTCCCTGATGGACAACATTATCAGCTACTTGAAGCTTTTCATACTTGCATAGTATAAGAACACACATTTTATGCCTTAAGCGTACATTGAATATCTTACACAGGAGATTAAACATTCAGCATTCAACATAAAAATAACTGTTGTGATTTCTGGCAAGGTTTTAGTGAAAATCAAAATAATGTTGAAGGATGAACTGCAAAGAACAGATATGTTCAGAGTACTTGCTGTGAGAAATGCAAAGCTGATAGCAAATGCTTCTGAGAGTGATCAAACAGCAGACTCATGAGGACAAGAATAAGACCACAGTTATGGTGAATATAATGAATAAAAAGGCATAAAATGCCCTTGATGTATCATGAAGAATATAAACAAACACACACACACATACACTCACACATACACACACATAAGTAAGGGAAAAAAAAGGAAGAAAAGTGCTTACAGTGCGAATTTGCAAGCAGTAGCATACCAAAATTAAGGATATAAAAAACCTGCTGGAAGCTGGCAGTTCAGAAGGGAAGAGATATTAACTTCAGGGTGATTTCCATCTGTTACTCCTAACAAATTTGAACTAGCTGAAGTCAGGTAACTTAATGTAAGTATATGTATAACAGATAAAATTATAATTTTAACTCCTTTACACCTGTACAAAGTATTATTAAAGTAGGTTTTATTTTACCCAGGAGGAAAAAGAAGTCTTTTCACTTTTGTTCTTTCTTTTATCTTTCATACCAACAGTTTTGTATTTCAAATATGTCTAGTCATTAAGAAATTGATGCTCTAATGGACTTAAGTTATTGTTGCAATGAATGATAATTAAAAATCAGTGTAAAAAAATCAGCCATCTTTCTATTCTGATCTTGGGTGTAGCTCCTAGTTGTTGCTATAAAACACATTGTTGTAATGACATATCTTAAAATGAAAAAAGATACTTTTTGATTCAAGCAGAGTTAAAATTTTTTTAATTTACTTCAAATTTGTTTTGTTCTTCAGTAAACAGGAGTAGAGATGATTTCTCTAAGAAAATGTTTAGCAACAATCCTTTACTGTGGTAAAAGGTCTTGAAAAAAGGTCTTTACTGTTGTGCCAATGTATAAAGGTCATGATACATCTGTGCTAAGAGTAGAAACTGCATCCAGATTTCCAAGCTTAGATCCTCCATCTCCATACTCCCAGTACTCTGCATTAAAGAGTGGGAGTACAATTTATTTTTAACTATTTTTACATTGCCAAAGCCAAAAATAGCACTTCCAGTTCTGAATTTATGGCTTGGAAATGAGTACAAAGCAGCTCAGTAAATAGAATATTTTCAATTGACTTAAAAAATGATAATTAATATAATAAAAATTCAAAATCTTTTATTTTTCAGGATCATTTATATATACAGATTAGTGTATATTTGTATAGCCTTTGTTACAAAACCCATGAGAATTGCCTAATGAATCTAAATTGTAAACATTTTTCTTTCCACTAGGAAGGGGTGCAGGTGGATATATGCTGTCAGAACTACTAACCAACCCACTTGTCATTTAGGTGTATCTGCTTTGGAGGTCTCTGTTATTGAGGGCAGAAGAGAGAAATGACACCTGGACGTGCTCAGCACGAGGTGTTGATGGCCACCTAATGCAACATTTGCTCTGTGCTATACAGCACCAAGCTCAGAATAATCTTCTAAAGGCGTAAGTGCACACATTCACACACTGAGCACAACATAAAAACACTTAAGCAGTCAGATGTTTATTGTTCATTGCCCCACAAAAGACAGAGATAAGTGACTGTTTCACCTAATGCTGTATTTAGAGGCAGCTTGACAGAAGTTACAGCAAAGTGTGACTGTGGTACCCTGAGTAATCCTTGTTATTCAACTGCTAGATCTGGCAGGGCTAAAATTATCAAATAGCAGCAAACTGTCAGCATAATTTGTATAATTTTCTGTGTCTACAGAGATCTGACACATATTGGTTGATGATTTATGCTTACCTACCACAAGCAGCTATAGCACAACTTTTATTGGACTACAAAGCTATGCTCTTCCCTCTGCATCCCATAATAAACCCTAACTCCCTTTAATCAGCAGCCACCTAGCTACCCAGGAACCATATCTGTATATTAAAGATCTATAATAAAGCCCACAGAATACCACAGACAGGTAAAGGAAGAACTGAAATAGAAGAACAACTTCTTTCTCCTTTCTTGAAAAAAGAGTTTGACATTCAGTCTTGCAAAACTGCCTGCACAGCTTAGAAAATGGCAAATGGATTCTAGGATTCAGACTAAGGGATATAGTGCAGTCCTGGCTTGTATGTTTTATCACACGGAACAATTCTTTCTTTGTGGGAATCCCTGCAAATTTATCACTTATATCCCACAGTCCTGACACAGTCCTGACACTGCCCCCCCTGTAACGAGAAGGTCCTATCATTCTTCTTCATTCGCAAATTAAGTCCAAATCCTAGAATTCACTTAAAATTTCTATGTGTTTTATGCAGCTTCATAAGAACATGAACCTGCACTAAAAAAACCCAACAACTCGCAGAGAACAAGATCAAGGAAAAAGTTAAGATTTAAGACAGTAAGACAGACAGTGATCAAAATAGGTATCACATTTTTATTAAGGAAGTCAGAGTGGTGATATTTGCAGCCTTCTACTCATCCTGCTATGTTTTGCCTTCCGGCAATACTTCAGTGAATATACACCAAATAACACTTTCTTCATGTACTATGTTGTTTTAATGCTCTTTCTATTAAAATGATTTCCATTACAAAGTGGATAGTATCATTATGTCGACTGTAATGACATATAACATGATATAAAAAGATTATAATGTAAGTGGTATCAGAGGTTTTGTATTCAGAATAGATTATTAATTAATGCTGTGTCAGCATGCTCAGTAGAGTGAAATGGAGGCGCAATAAATAGCAATAGCTCTGGTGGCCTATATTCACATCTCATGCTGGATTCACTCCAAAGGCTTGTCATTCATCTTGTTATCAATGGTCATTTGTGTTGGAACACTGGAAGTAGCCAGATATAATGTGAAATATAGTTTTCTCATTTCAAAACTCACTGTAGAAGGAGATGTAACTTTTTTTACAAGCCAAGCTAGTGGACCAGGAAAGGTGGAAGAAAACTTTGATCTCAAAAGATTAACTGTAGTGTTGTATTTTTGCCCTCTCCTGTGTTTACCTTTCCACGTGGGTCCCCCCTTCCCCGCCCCTAGCCTTAACTGCTCCCTCGGGTTTCTCCCATTGATTCTGTTACCCCAACTCCGCCCATGTACCACCCCTATGCCCTGTGACCATTGGTGCATGTGCTCTCCCTGCCACCTTCTGGTGGATAAAGGACCCTGGATGCCATCTGACTCCCGCTCTCGCATTCTACCCTGCCTTGGGGTACCAGCCTCTGCCTGGGGGACCATGCCATGTGCTGGCTCTCTGCCTTTGGGAGTGAGCACATGTGCTGGGCCTAAGCTTCTGGGAGGCACCATGAAATAAAAATCTCCTGCAGCCACCACGTGGAAAGCATTCTCACCTCCTTTATTGTCACCGTGTTGCGGGGCTTCAGCTTTCCGGAGGATGCACGGGGCAGCCTGGAAGAGGCACGGGAAGCGGGACAGCTGCTCTCCCCAAGCAAGCCTCTCTGCGCTCTCCGAGAAGGCTGTGGCATGCCATACCACCGCAGGAACCACACTGACTGCAACAATTAACTTGGAAGTTTGAAGTAATGGGTGATATTATAACAGCATTTCTAAAGGAAAATAGATAAAAAATATTGGTGGTGATTATATATGCACAAAATTAGTTTGAGTCAGCCAGACCACCTAGTAATAGTTGCTTTTCTGCTTTGATGTGCAAACCTTTCCTAAACCGCAAAAGATTGACTAGTTTTAATCATATAAACATAGAATAGTTTGGGTTGGAAGGGGCCTTAAAAGGTCACATAGTCCAATCCCCCCTGTAATGAGAAGGGACATGTTCGACTAGATCAGGTTGTTCAACTTCCCGTTCAACCTGACTTTGAATGTTGCCAGGGATGGGACAACCTATTCCAGTGTTTTACCACCTTCATCATANCAACCTATTCCAGTGTTTTACCACCTTCATCATAAAAAATTTCTTCCCCACATCTAGTTTAAATATACAGTCTTTCAGTTTAAAACCATTACTCCTTCGCCTATCACAACAGGCCCTGCTAAAAAATCTGTCCCCATCTTTCAATAGCCTCCTTTAAGTATTGAAAGGCCCCAGTAAGGCCTCTCTGGAGTTTTCTATTTTCCATGCTGAACAGCTCATATCATATATCAAGGAGGGTGGCTTGGTAACTACATCAGCTAATTCCCTCAAGACTCTGGGATAGATCTTATTGGGTCCCTTAGACTTACGTATGTTCAGGTTCCTCAGGTGGTCATGAACTCAATCTTGTCTTATATAGGGAGTTACTCTGCTCCCCTATCCCCTGTCTTGCAGTTCAACCACTCAAGAAGTGTGAAAGAAATGCTTTCATTGAAGAGTTAAGCAAAACTTTTGAGTACCTCAGCCTTCTCCTCATCCATCATTCCCAGTTTGTTAGTTATGCTAATTGCTGCAGGGTAAGAGGCACTTTCTTTGAACGAACCCCTTCACACTAAGTCCCAACCCAAATGAGAAAAATCAAATCTTATCTATTCTTATTAGCAACATGTTAAACATCATCCTGTTATTACAATGCCAAAGTATGTCAATATAGCAACAGATTATTACTCTCAGGCTTCCATTCTGCTCTCCCTTCATAAAACTGGCTTTATTTTCAATAGAATATAAATTTATTTCTGTTTGAATATTTTCCCTCTTTATAGCAAAAGGGAATTGTATTAAACATTTCTTTAAAGTATTCTATTTCAACATATAGCTTCTGTATTGTATTAGACAACAAACCAGTATGAAAAAAAACAAAAACCAAAAAAAACCCCAACTATTAAGCGGCCATATAAAACAGAAATTGGAAGCTGCTCTGAAATTGTATGTAATGCAACAACACTCCATGCATGATAGTCACAGAACTATTAGATTGGCAGATTTTCTCTTTTGTCTCCTTAAAGGGCTGTGAGCACAGCAAGCGGTCTCACTGTTTGCTCTGTGGTATAAATCACTGTGAAAACAACATCTTACTCTGATAAACTGGTTTAGCCACAGAACTTCCTTCGGTGCCTTGCATTCTAGTTTCTCTTTAGATAAAAGATTTTTGGATAATGAAATAAGAGATATTTGTTATTAATCTAGTGCATTGGTAATCTGTTGTAACTAAGTTATTCCTGGAGAAAGGAGGGAGAAAAGCCAGAGATATGTGGGATTCCACAATAATAGAGTATGCTTGTTTAATGTATTGTCTATTGCATGTCTAGGTAATGTGTGCATATATACATATATATGTACATTATTTATATAAATACAAAATGAGCTATAGATAGAGAATTATTTATCTAATTCTTTATAGCAGATGTTACTTTGAAAGTATGGTCTATGGAGGAATATGTATGTTACATTCTGTGCCTTACACAGTATAAGTTGCATGGTGTTATCCTGTCAACTTTTGCTCTTGTTTAACATTAGAAAAATAATTCTGGTGGATCTAGACAGAATATCTAATTTCGAATTGCAAATTTTTTTGTGGGGGTTTTCTTTTTCCTGATTTTTATACAATCATTGGTAAACTTAATTTTGGAAGATTGCTTATTACTGTATAACAAATTCTTAGAGAAAAAATTTCCTGTTCTCAGCAAACCTGGATGATACTGATCAACAAAGATACTGTGCAACATACAGTTTACTTTTAGAAAACTGTAAATGACTGTGAATAGATATCCTGAAGCTACTTCCAGGTTGGTTTCTTTGTGTGTTGTCATGTATGCTGCCTTCTTTAATGCTGCAAGTATCATCAGGTGTCTGCAAATAGTTATAATCCAGGATACAAAATGAGAGTTGCAGACATATCACACTGGATGGAAAATAGATCAACTGTATCTGTGTTCCTTTTTTAAGCCTAAATATGATGATGTTCAAGGGAGTTTAACACCCCCTTCCTCATGATAACAATTACATCTCTAGCTGATCATCTTCTGAAGTGACATACATGCCTGTCCCCATTTTCCCTCTGTTTAGAGTCATATACTTACTGTTTATATTGAAGACAAAGCAGAAAAGAACCCAGTTCCTCATGATTTAAGAAGCTACAGGTTCTAAATATTAAGGACTGAAAGAAATCCAAGTAATTGTCTACTTTGATTCAGTGATGCAAGATGTTGCACGTTCAGTTATCATAATAGTTGATCACTGGAATAAGTCTCCCTGTGCTGAAGAAAAAGTTTTTCTTGACAAAATAGTTAAATGATTGAAACTTTTTCCTTCTTAAACAAAAATTAAATTTATGAGTGTCTAAAAAATTATTATTTTCTACTCTTCTTAATTCTTGCTTTACTAGATAGAGATTTATCTTATATCACCCAATTATTGTTGCCATTCTGGAGGACTGATTGTCTAATTTTTCTCTGGACACCTCAGTTGTTATCCCTTGACTTATCTTGGATGTGACACAGCTTCTCCTAATGGTCCTCATGATTAATACATTTGCTGATAAAAGAATGCTGTAAATGTTCTAAAAAAGATCTGCTGTCCATTCAGTTCAGCATCGTTTCTGCAGAAAAGCTGTTTGTATTGACCAAAACTAAAGTGAATCATAGATGGGGAATTTGAGGTTGAAGACCTCTTTGCAGTTCCCAGTAAATATCAGATTAAAATTTCAGACATAAGATTTTGTCTGTTTTCAATATTTCTTCTGTTGTAGCTAATTTATAAAGTGAACACACAAGAAAAATTTTCCAAATAAAGGTTTGAGTTGTTTTTTTTAAATTTGATAGATTTATAAGTAAGACAAAACTACACATCCTGTTTTGGCTCCAGCTACTCTATGGCAGAAGTTTATCAGCTCCAGGCCATCACTTGTTTGATTGCCCCTGACAGTGAATGGTTGAGGATGACCATTGCCTCAGATTTGCCAGCCGATATAATTATTTGATGGCTCCCTAGTCTACTTCAGGGAAAATAAGCCAAATGAGTTTAAACATTTGATTGAAAGTTTATGAAGCAGATCAACTAGCAGACTGGCAAGACATGGCAATTGGTGGGATATGGCAAGATGATGGAAACTCAGACTGATGCTTCTTCAGGGGCACACCAGAACTTGAGGAAGTCATGTGTTTCTGTGGTTAGATGTACCAAGATTTTTTGTTATCTTCCTTGACAGGAAATTTTTATTTGGAATCTATGTAAAAGGAGACCTCTGGGCTCTCCCTCCCTCTAGCTGCTGATTTCTATGCTTGCATTACAGAGTTTGAAATGGTGAATTGCAGGACTCCATATTCACCCACTACTCCTTACAACAGGGAAGGAAAGTTCTCATTTTCCAGGTCCATGAGGGAACGGTAGCACTGCCATTTTTTCAGTAATTTTTATATGCCTGGCAAAATGGGGAAAATATATAAGTAGTCTTCAGCGGCAGGACCCAAATATTTTTTCAGCTAACCATAGGCATTTAATCACAGTTCTCTCTTAGTTGCTCAGCTGGTAGCAGAGCTTTAATAGCAATTTACATTTCATCTCATCACTGATCGATCCCATTCACCCGGTTAACACCCCTGTCACAGAACAATGGAGGTATTCTCTAAAATATTGTTCTTGGCTCAATAGGATCGATTAAATATAAATGTCTGTTACTTTTCTGTGTTTCAGTGCGTCTGGCTAGCTGCTAGCTCTTGAGCTGCCTTAAATTTTATAGTGCACCATCACATGCTTTTTTGCCTTTTACCTGAAAGTGAAAAATTTGGAAATCAAATGAAGAAACTAATTTTGTTTTTTTATTACTAACAATTGCTGTTTTATGGCCTATGCTAATAATGGCATCATTTTGTATTCTGGGGATTCATGATGGTGTTATTCAAATATATTGTGATTGTAAACCAATAGAGGTTTGACAGAGGTTTCCTGTTCTTCTTCTTGTCTGTCAGAAATAAGTCAACCTGAACAGCAGCCACTTCTGTAGACTAGTTAAGAGTTACGTATATACAGGCTTGCATCCTGGAAAAATCAATGCAAAATGATTCATCTGTTTCTAGGGAGTGTTACGAAATTTAAATGACAATATGTTAGCTACTGTTCTTAAGACACCATTCAGTGCCAGAAACATTTATTTCAATGACTGTATGGCAACATCATGTTTTAAGAAGCCTTGGGCAATTACTCTAACCTCTGGTCCATGTGAGAGTGAGCTGATCTCAGTCTTCAGTGGTGGGGTTAGCATTTCAAAGCCAGAAGAAACCACAGTATTACCACGATCATGCCTGGCTGCCAGTATGGAAAACAGCACATCAGGTGAAGTGTCACCCCTTCACATTTCAGTGCACATGGACAGACAGGAACTGTAGAAAGAACTGTGCAGAGGCCAATCATCAGGTTTCAAAGGAATTCTCATCTGAAGAGAAACATTTTTATGGAGAGGTGTCTTCAGAGTAGTGGATCACATCTGGCTTTTCAGATCTTGATTTAGCATGTAAGAATGGTAAAGTTTGCCTAAGTCTTAGGTTTTTACGTCCCTGCAACCTCACAGCAAAAGTCCACAACTTCTTTGTTTAAGTGCTTCTTATCCCTGTAATAGTATCAAATCTTCAGGCATATGAACCTTCACCAATGAAAGCACCCAGGATTATTTTCAGTGTTGTTTGAATGGTTTCTTCTGAAAATACCTGTACTCAGACAGATAATGTGATCCAAAGTCTAGAGGGTCATTGTCTGTTCTCATCCACACTGCTTCTGTAGAAGCACAGGGATCTCACAGTTTTGAGAAGATCACTGCCAGGCAGTGCTTTGGACAAAGTAAGATGAGAAGATACGTAGCTGACTTTTATACTCAGTAGCCCAATATTCGGATGTAGGACACTGAAATCCAGTTCTGTTCACTGCCAATGTGGGAAACCAATTACTGAGCCAAAGATGAAGGATAAACCCTGGGTCATGTCTCTCCAAACACAGAACCTGGCTGAACTAGTCTCTCTTCGCTTTCCCTGCACTCTGCACACTGCACAAAAAGTGTTTCTAATGTTTGCCATTATCACTGTTATTCATCTCACATTTATTGTAAAGAAAGTTTCAGAACAAAGACCTCCTGTCTTTTTGAGCTCTGTTTTTGTTTACCTAACCATTTGAATTTGAGACAGGATAGTTGTGCAATAACACTGACAGATCTGCATACAGCTGAGTATGTTGCATTGAAGAAAAGCTCTTGTTCTTTCACTTTTAATCATTTTGACTCTCCAGTTGGGGTTCCTGGTATGGCCATAGCAAATACTGTTTTGTAAAGCTTGTGATCCATGAAACCTGGGTTTTGGTGGCTTTCTGCAGGAAACGCCTATGATGTAATAATACGGAATACACACTCCTTAACAGGCAGCTTGAATAATATCTGAGACAATTTTGTCCTTTTTTGAATGTCAACACTTCCTAGTAACACCACTTTATTTTGAAAATGTGTCATGTAGGGAAACACATGACTTTTAGGCATTTTGATCCTGCTTATAGTATTTTGTTCAGAAGACTATTTTGTAGAAACAAGAAATGACCAAAACCTCAACTAGATGCTGCATTTTAGATAAACAATTGTTATATGGGAGTATGGAAGGTTATCCCAAAGGCTGACGCTTTGTGCCTCTAAAACCTTGTGTTGCTTTTAGGGTTTTTTGGCCTTTTGTTTTTCAGTGAATTTTTTTGGTTGGTTTTCTTTGGTTGATTTGGTTTCTTCCCTGTTGGACCACTAACATTTACCCTGGTATCACTCATTCTAAGCCATTTATTTGCTACTGAAAATATGAATGGACAATTTATGGTGTTTAAAACACATATTTAAGTCTTCCTTATTCTTTGATGTAGCTAAAACCACATGGATGAGGCTCAATTGCTAAAACATAGGTTACTTTAATTGTCTGAGCAATGCTGGACATATTTGGGACACTGAGAAGGTCTTCCAGCAGCTTCTTCTTGGCAGCGCAATAAACTTATGAAATACTAATCAATTAGTATCGTACATAAACCCACAAATATGTGCATTTGTTTTTGCTAGCTGTAATATAGATAAGTATTTATTCTACCTTAATTGTCAGTTTTGTTTTATGTCTAAAATACATTGGTCTAGTAATAATGACAATAAGCATTCTTTTATCTAATTTATTATCTAATTGTCGTATTTCACAATCCTTTCATTTCAGAAAGTCAGAACAAGAACAAAAACCAGGACTAACTGTGAGCAATTTTCTATTTTGGTATGACAGTTCTCTTAAGAATGTTATATTATTTTACAGTACTGAAACAATACAGAAATGAAAAGTTGAGGGAAATAAGTAATACTCATAACCATTTAGTACTTTTAGAATAATATACATTAGATACTGTGAGATCTCCTGGTTTGGAAGATGCAGGTATTTCATTTGTATTCTGCTTAGTGTTTGGCACACTGGGTCAAATGACCTAATCTGAGATCTGTAAACAATGTTGGGAAATAGATAATTCTAGTAGACAACCATAACAAGGGAAAATTAATGACACATCTTCACAGACAGTAAAAGATACACAATCCAGAAAATGTACAAGCCAGGAAACTTATTCTTCCAGGAAGTTTTGTTTTCACATACTTTTGGTGGAAGATAAATTCATGCGCCCTGATGGATCTGTGAGCACTGAGGGAGATAGCAGAAATCATTGTAAGGCAGGTCTCCATAATCTCTGATCCATCAAGGAGACTTGGAGAAGCACCAGAAGACTTGAGAAAAGCAAATGTCACTGCTATCTTCAAAGGCAAGAAGAAGGACCCAGGGAACTACAGGCTGGTCACCCTGACTTTGATCTCTACAAAGGTGTTGGAGCAGCTAATCTTGAAAATCATTTCCAGGCTATTAAAGACAAGCAAACCATGAGAGCATTCAGCATTGCTTCACTAATGGGAAGTCCTGTTTGACCAACTTGGTAAACTTCTCTGATGAAGTGACTGGCCTGGTGGACAAGGTGGAGCAGAGGCTGTTGTCTACCTGAACTACAGTAGTGCCTATGACACTCTCACCTATAACAGTTTCATAGAGGAGCTGTTGATGGATGACTAAACAGTGAAGAAGACTGAAAATTGGCTGGATTCATTGAGGTCAGATAGTGGTAACAGGCAGCACAATCTGGTTGCGTGCCAGTGACCAGCAGTGTATCCCAGAGGTCAATACTGCATCCCATCCTGTTCAGCATTGTCATAACAATAAGGGTGATGGATCAGTGTACCCTCAGCAAATTTGCAGGTGTCACCAAACTGGGAGCAGTGGTTGATACCATGGCCAGACGGCCATGCTGCCATCCAGAGGGACCTCAACAGCTGGAGAAAGGGGCTTCAGGAAACTCAGGAAATTCTCAATCTGAAGAGAAATAATCCCAGACAACAATGCATGCTGGGGGTAGCCCAGCTGCAAAGCAGCTCAGCAGAAAATGACCTGGGTGTCCTGGTGGACACCAGGTTGGATATGAATCAGTAATGGCTCTTGATGCTGTGCCAGTTTGGGCCAAATT